>JAEANM010028618.1:0-10333 GCA_017656035.1 Myanophis thanlyinensis
AGAGAGAGAGAGAGATGAAATGGAAATGCAGATCATCTCAGGGAAACAGCAGGGGCTGCAGGCTGCTTTCCTTGCATTCATGTACCCCAACCCTGACAGCTCAGGTAATTGTAGTACTACTCTTGGCTGCCATTAGAATTGTATGGATTATGTGAGGGGTATCTGCAAGGGGATCAAAAAAGTTACCTTGCTGCAGATTTTCGGTGAGTGCCGTTGTGAACTGACCCCCTGCTGCTGGCAGGAGGGTTCTTGCAGTAATTCACAGCTGGATGCAGGATGTGGGATGATAAAAAAAATCTCTTTGGAGGAAGGAGGAATCATTGATATCAACCATAGGTCTCTGGACAGCTGCTCCTTGTGAGCAGATTGCAGAAATTGCTGTTCTGCAGTCAGTTTATGAATTGAATGATTAGGAGTCAGGGGTCCCAGTCTCAGTCCCACCAAGCTCACCCCTGCAGTACAGTCTCACAGCACTAGAAGGAGCTGGAGGATACCAAAAGTTATTGAATAGATTCTTTTCTTTTGCCTACCTTTTTGAAAAGATAGCCACATTTCTTGATAAAATGGATCAAGTATATTGTAATGAAGTCACAATAGATAATTTTCAAATTATTTTGAAGGAGGATTCAAACATGATAAGCAATGGTATGGAGAAAGATATAAACTTGGAATTGAGAGATGATTTATTCTCTAAAAGAGATGTACAGCAATTTTTTTTTCTTACTGGATATAAAAACAACCTTGTTAAGGTCTTGAAAGATTTCACTGGAGGGGACAAATGAAAGGACTAATATTACTGGATGTACAAAAGTTCTGTTAAAGTTTTGAAAGTTCTGTGGCTGTTGAACAGAAAACTGTTCTGGTCTTCTTTTTGAAGGAATTAAAAACAAGATCTTTAAAACTTTAGGGAAGGTTTACAAAATTGGCTTATTTGATCAGGGCTAAAAGAGCAAAATAGTTATATATGGTTTCCCTTGTTGGATTTTTGGTGACAAGGAATAATTGATAAAATATTTGGATTTTTTTTTACTTAAGAGATGAACTGGAGCAAGTGAGGGCCCCCCCAGAGAGATTATGTTGTGTTTGGAGATGGCAAAAAGCTATTAAAATTGTCTTTTCCTGCATGGATAAAGGGGCAAGTTCCTTTTTTGTCTTTTCTTTTTACTTCTTTTTCAAAATTTTCTTTTTATATCCTTTGTTTATATTTCTGTTTTTATTTCTTTCATTTATAATTCTTAATAAAATTATTTGTAAAAAAAAAAAAGAGTCAACCTGGTGGCCAAAGCTGTGTTATGGAAACCGTGCCCCCTTTTATGCATTCCACACATATGGCACATATAAAAAAAGAGGCAGGTCTTAAGTTGCATGTCCACAGGTGTCATCTTGATATTTTGTTTCCCACCCCCATCCCCTTGAATGCCCCTGAATTACCCGGTGGATCCTATTGCTACCAAACGGATGGGGTTGGCTATGGACATTTGCTAATGCCTTGAGTTCCAAACAAGCAAACAATAAGAAACAAAAGAAACCTGGAATTAGTCTGTCTGCCTTCAAGCTTGTGAGGTAGGCCAGACAAGAAGTCACCAAGAAGTACTAGTCCTACTTTACTGTAATGTTATATTAACAGATCTTGCAAGCCTAAAAGTACATTTCTCTTCTGTAGCCTTTACAACCCAAGAAACTAGGGACAGTTCCTTCTGAAATGTTTTCCACAAGCACGTTCTTTTTGCTGGTGAAGCTGCATCTTCTCTCACTGTTGCCTTGGCTGTGGCTCTTGTCCCATCTCCCAAGGTCATTCCCATACATCCTTATACTGCTCTGAAAGAGCATACACTCGTCCAGTGAGTTTATTGGGTTATAAGATGTGAGCAGGACCAGATAGGGACTTGTTTCTTTTTGTAACAACCTTGTCTAATATTTCCTTGCTTGGAAAGCTGGCCCAGAAGAAGCAGGATCCTACAGCTTCTCTAATGAGCTAGTTTCCCGCAGTATACATGTGGCACGAACAATGAATCCTTCCAGGTAGGGGAGCATTGAGTTTCAGCTTGTCAAGTAAAGCACTTCAACCTCAACCATTTCATTTAAATTGACTAATTGTGGAGGGGAGAAGTAGTGGAACATAAAAAAGAATTACAAAAGGAAGTTCATAAATGGTAAGAATAAATTAAAGCAAAGTTATTAGGTTATTAGATTCCATCGGCTGTGCTTATATGCTGTAACAGAATGATCTTACATCACACAGGTAGAAGCCAAATGCTTCTAATTGACCTTCTTGCTGATAGCTCCTTTATATATGCATTAAAACAAGTAACATGAAGCTGACTGTATGAATGAATGTAAGTAAAATAGCTGATACAATTCTCAATTCTCTTGCTAAAGAATAAGTCATAGTGGAGATTTCACTTATATTCCAAATAAGTGTTTTGGAGGAGGAGTTTCTCTCTTTTTAAAATTTGTAATGCTGACCTTTAACACTTCTTTGTAATTTGGTTTGTTTGAGAGCTTTCAGTAGAAGCTTCTTCCTTTTTGCAATTATTTCATTCATTCACATAGCTTCATGAGTCAATATTATCTATTTTTTCCCTACAAAAATGTGCTAAGATGAAAAAACAATATGACCTTAACATAAATAATAAACCTTAACATAAATAATAAAGTTTCCCAATATTATTAGCCTTTAGATACTGCTGCATCATCTCTGTTAATCCAGATGGGGAGATTATTAGAAACTGAAGTGATCGAGATTCATCTTTGAGTTTGAAATACTAGCAATAGTTCTTTTTTTCACTCTTTGCACTGAAATTCAATTCAATTCAATCCTTTATTGTCAATGCACAACATGTGTGCAGCGAAAACTGCTCCTCAGAACTGGATCGGGTTCTGGATCAAAATATCGTCACCATTTAGATTCTTGCTTTTCACTCTTTTAATTAAACTTGATACTGCACCAAGAACACTGACAGATAAATCTGGAAGAGATTAACACTGTATTTATCCATCTAATTGCAACTAATGAATATGACTGTTCCTTCATACATAGTTTATACACTAAAAAACATCACATTGGGTGTTAAAATAATTGACCAGAAGAGGCCACTGGTAAACCCAGAGACTCACACAGCATAGATTAATTCAATTTATTCATTAACCATAACAGAGGCTTGAAACTCTGCAGAAATTCTCTTTCTCCCCTTGATTTTACCAAAAGACCTATACAGCCTTGGTCTTTGCATGTGACTCATCTTGAAAGGATTCCCCATTTAATGTTTTTGGTAGAAATCTACCAGTATAACCCATACTAGATCTAATGAACCCATTGGGTTGCTATGATCAAAGTGAAATTAATTTCCTATCTTAAACTTAACTTAATGTAGCTTCTTCTTCTTTCGGCTGTTCCAATTAGGGAATTTGCCATAGCAAATCATCTGTTTCCACCTAACTCTAAATCCTGTACTCTCACCCCAATTAACTTCATGTCCTCTTTTAGCACATCCATATATCTCCTCTTTGGCCTTTCTCTTGACCTCTTGCCTGGCAGCTCCATCTCCAACATCTTTCTATCAATAGAAGACTTATTCTATTCTACCAATAGAAAGCTTATCTTAATGTAGCAATAACAATAACAGCAGCACATACTTTGCAACCCCTGAAAGAATGATAAGGGATGACTATAATTGCCTTGTTTTTGAAGATGCATTAATCTATTTGGCTTAGTTTTATTTATTGATTTACCGCCCTTATTGTTTTACAAATAACTCAAGGTGGCAAACACCTTGGGTGGGTGTTTCCATCTCCTATTTTCCCCATGACAGCAAACCTGTAAGGTGAGTTAGGCAGAAAGAGAGAGTGAATCACTCGAAGTCACCCAGATGACTTTCATGGCTAAGGCTCATGGTCTGGTGCCAACTGGCTCTCTATCCTATTATTGCCACATTTTGAATGAACATCAACAGAATTGGTAATATTTACAATATTCTTAGCTCCTTCTTAATCCATTTAGCTGAATAGGAGCTATCTGAGAAAGTTAGAACCATATCATCTGTGAACAAATTTAGAAGATTTGTCCTCACTGCCTTTGACTCTGATCATTAGAGAGAAATGCTATAGCCATATTAAATAAAGGTGATAAAAGGCAGCTCTGTTTAATACTTCTTGAAATCATAATAGAATTTGAGTTGTAATTGTTAAGTCCTATATGAACTATCTATGACTTAAAGCTATCTGAGCTTTAGTTGGCCCATAAATGTGATTAATCATTTTACGGAAGCCAGGTCCATATTTAACTTTCTTTAATAGTTGTTTAAAAATTGTGGTTATAAAGAGTCAAAAGCTTTAAATATATGCAAGAAACACATAGCTAATTAACATATATTAATGTTTAATAGTTTCCTTACAGGAATAGATATATTTCTTTTGGGGATAAAACCAGATTGATCCATTTGCATAGTTTTGCTTCTAGTTGGGGGTTAGCTAATAATTTGGCAAACACTGAGAAATGAGATGGGTTTCTAGGATATCATTTCCTGAGAATCTTTACTTGGTTCAAGCACCAGGGTTAACTGGAACACCTTCCAAAACACTACCAGGTGCAAGATATTCTGTGAAGAGTAAAAAGTCTAATATTAAGAGCTCTTTATTTGTAAAATTTTGCTGACAGTCCATTAGGACTTAGTGGTTTTTCATTTATAAAAGCTATAAACATTTTAAAAATTTCTGAAGGAATATTTTATATATCTGGAGCTAGTTCTGGGAAAATTAATCTATTTAAGTGTTGGCTTATTTTAATTATTGATTGATTTGCTTATGGAAAGAAACAAATTATTTGCTTATATCTTTAGTTTTTTGTCACTATTTAAACTCCACTAGCCTTAATTATACTGGTAAGGATTTTTTAAAAAATCTTTTTAAAAATTAACTTAATAGAATTTTAGAATTTTTCTTATCATTTTCATAATAACTTTGCTTATCAATAATAATTTGAAATGTGATTTTATCTGTCTCTAAAACTTCTAACTCTTGCCTTTTATTTTCTAGATGTTAGCTGTTTTATATATATGTGTATTGTGTTTTACTAGTAAAATGTTAATTTATGAATAACGCTTACATTATTTGTGATCTTACTCATCTAATGTACTCTCCTCTTATTCTGCCTTCATTCTATCTTATTCTTAGTGGTGTTTCTTGGAAAAAATCTCAACATTTGAGCTAATTGTTGCTCTACTGCTATGTTATAAAGTAAAATAGGGTTAATTTTTCAATCATAAGGAAAAGGGACTTCAATAACCTTATCTAATTAAGAATAAGATTATTTTGGGCATAGTCTAATATCATTTTAGCTCCCTGCAAATAGTTCAAAACAAGCCTAGATATTCATATATAATATATTCTGGAGAGATATTTATATGTCTCTGAATAAAAATTATGCTATTTTTACTATGGAGATGGCCACAAATCCATGTCCATGACTATGCATTAAGTTCTGAAATCTCTTAAATATTTCAATAAAGGGCTTTAATGCATCAATGTTAATGACTTCTGCCAATGTGTATATTAATTTCTTTTCAAGCTCAGAGAGCACCAAGGACCCCTAATTTCAACCCTGAATTACAACTATTTATTGGGACTAATTTCTTTTTTCTTTTTTCTTTGCAGTTTTCTTTTCTTTGCATTTTTCATAATCATTTGTAGATATCCTGGCCTTGTTTAACAGCATACATAGATAGCAGAATGTCTGCAGTAAATTTTACTTTCCCCTTCTGTGTATGATGTCTGTCTGTCTGTCTGTCTGTCTATCTATCTATCTATCTATCTATCTGAATCTTTTGAGCCTTGAAATTTATCCCAGTTTTGAACAGAATAGCTACTTCCCTTCATTTATTGAACCTTTGTATAAAAACTAATTACCAAAGTATCTCTAATTCAGCTTATTTGTGTGTATGTTTCTTGAAGCATAACCACATGAAGCTTGAATGATTATTGCTCAAAAATCTTTTATTCAACTGTCATTACCTAAAGCTTTGAATGCCATATTCAGAGTTGCTGGGTTTTTTTTTGTCTTATCAGGATTATCAGTTAATTTTCTGAGTTCTCATTTATATTCTTTCTTAGTTGCCTTAAAATTCCAAAGGAGGCATCTAGCAACTTAAGAATTTCAATAACATATAAATGTTAAAAATACTTAGGATTCAGTATTACCAAAATATTAAGAATAAATATTAATGATTGTATCCCAACCTGGAAAAAATAAATGAGGAAATGAAATTCCTCATCAAAATCTCCCTCCCCAATATTTATAATGAATTCCAGCTTTTAAAATTAAAATAATTGCAAGACTCAGCTTTTGATTGTAATAGTAAAATGTAATACAAAGTAAACTTAAATAGCAATAGCACTTAAACATATACTACTTCACAGTGCTTTCCAGTCCTTTCTGAGCAGTTTACAGTGTCAGAATATAGCCCTTGACAATCTGGGTCCTCATTTTACTGATCTCGAAAGGATGGAAGGCTGAGTCAACCTTGGACCAGTGAGAACTGCTGGTAGCCTGCAGTCAGCAGAAGAAGCCTACAGTACTACACTCTAACCACTGCACGTTCACTGCTCTTAAAGAAAAGAGAATAGAAAGAAAAAAATTAAAATTATAAGAAAAAGGAAGAGACAAGAAAGAGAAGACTAAGAATAAAGAAAGAGAAAATAAATATATAAAAAAGTGACTTCCAACCTTTATCATAACAAATATAAACAATTTTAGTGACTTTTCATCCCCACTAGGTTACAAACATTTAACTCTTCATCTAATATCTGATCTCTTATCTATAAATAAATCCATAAAACATCTTTACACTCCTAGTATCAGCAGAAAGTTCATAAGAGATTGCCAGAAGTAACAACATATCTTGTTTTAAGTTTGATAAAAAAAAACTCAATGTATATTTCTTCCTTTACTTCTAACAATCTTAAACAATCTAGTTCAGTAAAGTATTGTCATAGGATTTGATTTCTCTTCATTTCTTCTTTGTTCCATTGGACAGAGTTCTCCAAAGCTTTCACAATCTTAAACTTAAAATCTTAAATATAAAAATACTTTGAATCTTAAACTTAAAAATGAGGTTCTTAATGTTTGTTTCAACTTAGTATAAATAATTGTTATATTGTTAATAGTTGGGTTAACCAATTATTAATAATTGGGTTAGCAAGGTCTCTTTAATTGCCATGCTAGAAAAGTTTACAAATAAATTTGGAATAATGAAACAACAGAGCCAGAAACCATAATTTTATTACATGTGGGCAGACTTCATTATCTTAATTGTGATAAATTTATTATCACAGATATTTATGATACGTGGCAAAGGTGTTTCTTCTCTTTTCTCTTTAGATTTTTTACATTTTAGTCATTCTTCCACCTCGCCTCCCATGGATTTATGCTATTCAGATACTTGATAATGTTAATTATTGTCTAATAAAACCAAACAAATCCCCCCCCCCCCCCCGAGTTGAGTCCAATCACCCATTTTGTATGAATCACGCATATGTTCTTCTGGGCTATTCCCCTTCTCCCAATATTTAGAATTTACCAAGATACCTTTCAAGCACAGGAGATGGGGAAAAGAGTTACCATTTAATGTTGGAAAGAGCAATCTATGCTTGATTTGAAGTGATGGATTGTTCATAGCTGTTTTCAGTGTTTGAATTAAAGTGTGGTTTTCTTGCTATGTTTTGGGTGCAAAGGAACAAAAAAGACTTTTGAGAGATAGGGTCAGAATTTTGAAGTTGTTCTGATTATAACACAATTGGCCTGGTTTCCCCCCTCCTTTTATTTCACCTTTCTTCCTTGACGATGATGAAGTTTGAAGTTACATATTTTTTTCATTATCTCTGTTGCATATACATACATTTGGTTAGTTCAGCATAAATAATAAATAAGTAAATGAAGGCAAGAAAAATTGTCCAAAAATGAAGTCTATGCTAGTCTCTGATGCACTGTAAAATTGGAGTACTTCTCTCTTTATGTGCCACTGCTCTTAATGGTAAGATGAGAGATGCTGGGGCTGCTCTAGAAAGCAATGGAGAAAAATTCTGTCATAATATAGTCCTTCTATGAGTTCCAATTATATCACTGCCGAACTGCTGCTGCTGCTGCAGAACTTTCTCCTTTCATTGGTTCCTTTTTATGATGGAATAAAATGCTTATAGATACACATCCTTATATGCCTTATTATAAATCAGCATCAAACCTAAAAATGTAGCAGAACTGTAGTAACAAACAAAAAAAAGACTTAATTTTGGAAAAAGACAGAGAAAAGTTTAGTCCTTTCTTAAGATTTCAGATCCTGAAGTTTTCTTCCAACACATACATATACAGACATACAAAACCCATCACACTGTTCCCTTTCAGAGCAAGCAAGGTTAAATAAAAAGCAGAAAGAGTTAGAAGAAGAAAGCTAAAAAAAAAGGTAGGGAATAGAACAGGTATGAACAATTTACAGAATCCAATTTACTTTAGTACGATTCACTGTATATTTCCATAATTTTCTGTTCTTTGAAAACCATTCTTTTGTTCTTTTAAGTTCTTTTTGAGGATCTCAGATTACCTTTATCAGCCATGATCTTTTTAATCTTCCTGTGCCCCTCAACCTATTTGCTCTTCCTTTGTATATTTGTTTTGTAGCTTGATTCTTTTTATATGGCTCAGATACCTTGATATAGTTATTTCACATTGGAAACACACTTCTATATACAATTCATGTTATTTCGGTACTCCATGTCTTTTTGTTTTACCATGAGCTTGTTTTAAATAGATCATTCTTACTATCTTTGTTCCTTCGGGCATTTCTAACTCTTACTGCCATATAACAAATTGGGCCAAAGAACATTGTCTTACACAGCCTTTTTTTTATTTCTTTCTACAAAGATTCATTTTTCCCAACAGACCACTGTTGTCTGATCTTTAGCAAGCCCTTGACTTTTAGTTACAAAACTTACAAAAAATCAACTTTTTATTTTGATGTTTTTATATAATATGGAACCATTTACTTTATTTCTCTTAAGAGGCACAATTACATTGGTCTGGGTTTTTTTTATCAGCCCTGTCAGTCTGTCTGCCTGCCTTATCGATCCATTGATCCATCCCTCCTTCCTCATAATCTACCTATTATCATAATTCTACCTATTGACCTTCACACATCATAAATAAGGACTCTAATCAATCATACCCACATATGATATATCAATGGGTTCTTATGAATCATAACATAATCCGAAATAACTGCTCCAGAAATAAATAAATAAAACATAGAAAAGGGCATATCAAGCAGATATCTCAGAAATGTAAGCAGGTCTCGGACCATAAATCACAATATATATTTGCAGAACGTGTTTAAAGAATTAAGCATGGGAAAAGGGCAAGAATAGTCTTTTAGAATTTGGAAAGAGAGAGAAAAAAGAGGCGTCTTCATGGAAGAAAATGAACTGGTGCTCTCCTTCTGCATAAGGCTTGCCTGGAGAGATATCTTTGCAGGTTGTTTGATTCTCAAGCATTTGCAGCAATCAGCTCAGTAGGGAGTGCCAGGCAAACTGGTCTCTGATTGATGCTGGCAACAGCAAGAGCTTATTATCTACCTGCAATCAAGAGGGCATTTTACTACTGTGCTTCTCTGAGCCTCAGCAGCTCCCACAGAGCCCTTAATGCTGGAGATTAAACCCTGACCTATGTTTGACAACATATATTAACCCCACCATAACAGAAGAGAATCCCAAGAGCCCCGCTGTGCCAAGCTGTTTGCAATCTAGCAAAGGCTATTTAAAGCCTAAGGGGGAAAAATGTTATTAAAGGCTACACGCACAGTGATGACATTTCTCAGGACAACTCCCATTGTTATACTATTCCTACCAACCCAGATTCTGTGTAAAAATAGCTTTAAGTAGTAATTGATATGCTGCCACAGATAATGACCATACATTTATTCCTTTTGCTACATGTATAAATTGAGCACACACTGGATCCAAGGAAGTTACTATTTCTCAGGAGTTTAAGAGAAAACATTGCAGGGGCACAGGTGAACCAAAAACTCCCATTAAACCGAACAAAACATTCAGACTCTTTTTCTTTCTGCTTTTATGTGCAAAATAAAGGATGAAGCTATTTTTATCCACTTAGATGAAAACATGTGTTTGTTTTTGCTAGGACCAGTTCCTGAACTCTTTGTCTTCATTTGATTTTGCCCCCCAAATGCAATAAAAACAAACGAGGCATCAAGCCTGCCTCTATTCTAGATAGATTTGAGAACTAAAAAGGCATCAGAATTTAATTATCTCTCTCTCTCTCTCTCTCTCT
>JAEANM010028619.1:0-10332 GCA_017656035.1 Myanophis thanlyinensis
GAATTCCTGAGCCAGCATAGCTGGCTGAAGAATTCTGGGATTTGAAGTCCACAGCTCATAAAGGGGCCACAGTTGCCTACTCCTGGCCTAAGAGACTGTAAGTTTAATCAAAGTTGGCGCACCATATTTTTCAAGCCAGATTTAGTTACGTACATAATCCAACATAACATTTCCCTGGGTCAGTTACTCTTGTAGGAGAAAAACCATAGCAGATGGATGGATGGAAAAAAAAAATAGAACTTATGCTTATTTGTTAATATCTAATAAGTTGATAATACTGGAAAAAGCTACAATACTTTTAATGAGACATGGTTCAGGAAAGGCTTTTTGGTTCTTTTTTCCTAAAATAATTTTCGATGTGTGAATAATTCTCAAGCTATCTTTGATCCACAGCTAATAAATTGGTTGTATTCAACTGGGATAAATGTGGGTAGACTATACAGATTTCCTTGATGCTGAACTAAATGACCCATTAAATTGGACAAGTTTGGGGCCTGAAAAGACCAAGCTACTGTGGCAAATATTTTGAAGTCCTCCATGTCCTGCAGTTTTTCAAGATGCTGAAATGCCTAAACTGGACTGTGTTGCTTGTCTTTCATCTTTGTAAGAAATCTACATCTAGATTTTGTGACATGTAATTATTTTGCTTAGTTTTCCCCTGAGAAGTATATGGTTGTAATATTAGCTGCTAGAAAAGTAGTGCATAGTTTTGCATCTATATGTCAAAAAATTCTAAAAAATATAGGAATGTTCATGTACCTTTGGCTTGGAAAAAAGATTGTCTGTAAAAACAACTTCAAATCATGGTGAAAGTTTTCTTTTTCTCCAGATTACAGCTCAACCACAACAATTGTCTTCTGTTCCTTGTAATGATCCTTTTGGAAATCCATTTGCATAAGTTAGGTTGGTAAGTGATACTTAATGTAGTTACTATTACTTAGCATGCGATTAGAGTATGGCACAGTATGTGGATTATGCACATAATCCACATAATTATATACAAAACGTGTATAGGGATATGGCAGTGGACTCATAAAGGGATGTCCAAGATAACCAGGCAATCAGCTCTGACATTGCTTTGTGCAGATCTTCTAGGGAACCAGAGAATGCACATCATGGGCAATTTTACACAATGTTGGTTTTTGCATATCAGCACAACAATTGCTACAAGGGCAATCTTCCCATTCCCACTGATACAACAAAGAGGCACTTCTTGCAGAATCATACCTAATTCTGTTCAGTTTCATCCAGACAGAGGGAGACAGGTCAAAACCAGGTGGCTTGGTAGAGGGATCACTAATGGTCAGGCTACAAAAAGGTATCTTGGACCATTCCTCTCTCCAGGCATTCTCCGGGTTAAATTGGGCAGATGTTAAATGAATAGCTGTTTATTATACTGACCTGTGTTCTGACCCAGGCTTAACAGAATCATAAAACAGACTTTTGGTCCTGAAAAAAACCCTTTTTATTTGATTACTGTAAATTCTTCTCATTCACATTCAGGAAAGTTCCAGCAGTAAACCTTTCAAGGTTTTATTGCAAAAATAGACTTTATCAGTCCTTGGATAGTTGCCAGGCTGAGTTTCCAGTCCGAAATATGGCAGGAACTCAGATAAGCAAATCTTCACATTAATGAGCGAACTAATTGCTTCCTACAATCACCACTCCCCTTTTGCTCCTATTTATTCCCTATGGGAGGGGCTGTTCAGCATTCACTTATGCCTTTACTTCTGAGTTGACCCCTGCTCCTTAGTTGTTCCCTTCTCCTGACAGCTCTGCGCATACACACATCTGAAACAGGCTCCAGTTGTTCTTCTTCCCCACTGATCTCTGACTCCGAAGGGAGCTGATAACTGTCGGATAGGCCTGGCCCCATCTCTGCCTCTGAGCACCCATCAGAACCTTCCCCCGATTCCAGGACTGTCCCAAGGTCCTCCCCAACCTCCTCACAGTCTGAGTCTGCCGCCAGCTCCACTGGCAGCTGGTGGGCCACAACAGCCTGTTTAAATCTTGTGATGGGCTGTGCATTGTCCTGGTGAATAGGAAAGGCCTTGTTGCTCAACATCCTTGACCTCAGCCAGTCAAGAACTCATTGTCTTCTAATGTGGGGAGTATGATATTGCTAAGTACTGGTAACCAGTGCACAGGAGTGGGATGCAATGTGTCAAATATGATATTCATTGACTGGCAGAGTTAGACATCAACCATTTGGGTGTGAGTGCCATTAAGCCACATGCTGGCACAATATTCAGCTATGGAATAAACCAAAGCCAGGACTGTTGTTGCTAGGATATTTACATCAGGTGTCTCAGCTTTAATGTACTTAATGTATTTTATTAATGTATTTTATTTACTTAGTGTAATGGAAATCCTATTTAACTAGGCTTTTGAAAAAAAAAACCATCTGAACTCAACTGAACAGTCAGCAGCATTTTAAAACCAATATATCAACATTTGTCTGGTGGCAGCAGGAACCTCCTTAAATTGAAACAATTAAAAATAACTAAAATCTTGTATGGTCTTGTGAGAATATAAGGTTCTCTTACATAAGATTTCTAAATATCAGTGCACTCCTTTGAAAATCTGTGAGATTTTATTTGAGATTTGGCAATTTCACATGACTGCTATATCTTATTTAATTATAAATTTTGCAAGTGTTATTTTGGGATAATGTGGGATATCCAGACATTCATAGCCATTATATTGTTCAATCCCATTCTAAAGTACTCCACAGTTAAATAAAACAAAAGCAATACTTGTATATACATCCCAGTAATCACCTTTTTTAACAAATTTTGTTTCCCACAGCCCACCAAATGTGAAAAGAAAACAAGTGTTATGCAGCTCTGAGATGCTCACAGTCCATCTCATTTCTCTTCACCACAAGTGGGTGTTATTGGCAAAACTATAACTGGATGGTTGGGTCAAACCAATACAAGGAACAACTGGACACTGAGCTTTCTGTCTTCAGTCTGCATTATCTGCCTCATTCTTCAACTTTTGGATTCATTCAAGTTAAGACCTTGGAACTTCTTAAGCCAAGGAAGCAATTTGCTTGAAACCAAACTGGAACTGGTGGTAATTTTCAGCCCATGTGGATGAAAAAAAATATCCTATGGTGTCTCTTATTCCCTCACTTTCCGTTTTCATCAATGCTTGGAAGCACTAAAAGTGAAAAATGAAAGAGAAATTAATGGTTCTTTGGGGACAAAGGCACACAGATTTGTACTCACTTCTGCACAAGGGAAGACCATGATGTCAGCAGCACTGAGTTGCGAAGAACATAAAATAAAATAGTAAAGTGCTATTGTAGAGTTTTCCTACCAATATTATTAGAATTTAAAAAAAAAACCTAGCACTCTATTTACGGCCCACCCAAATGTCACAGTGAAAGAATATTTAAATTATGAAATGGGCAAATAATTGTATTACTCCTAACTGGTGAGTTCTAAAAATGCAATTGCTAGATCTAAAGTATGCTAATTGAAACATCTTTGAGGGTATCTTGTCCAGGATGTCAAATACTCTTTTCCTAGAACATATTTTGTTATGGATTAATCTCTGGTAAGATTCTTGATTTTGGAATCACTGCTGAAAAAAAGGGTAGATACAAAAACGGATAAGGGGGTGTTAAGATAAGTTATTAAACTGGAAAGCAATTGTACTTTGAACAACTAGTCTGAACAAAATGATACCGCATTCACGTCTATTATGATATGGCTAGAGGCTGATGATTCACTCTTTAAATAATAAGTTTAATAAACAATAAGTTGGACAAAGCTATTGTTAACAGCCAGATGTCTCTCCAGTACAGCAGTTACCAATATAAACTTGAAATGATATCCATGTTTAAATGTTTAGGTGAATGGTGATCTACTTCCTAAAAAATACCAAGTCTCCAGTGATCCATTCAGCTCTGTATAATACTCTATTGCACATTCCTATAATACAAAGCTCTCCATGTATGTTTTTGTCTCAGACTGAAAATACAGAAATTTCTTCTGGACTGTGTGTTATACTGTAAAAAGTACTCGTGTGTTAATGGCAATTAAATGTAATTTCATTTCAAATTGGCACTCAGAGGAAATGTTTGATGATTAAATATTTTCTTTACTTGTGTATGGAAGAACACCTGCCTGATGTACTAATTTCAGTTTAATGATCAGACGAACTCCTATTAAGTAGAACAATTGAATGAATGTAACCAGGATTTTTAACTTCTCTAAAACATAAGCAGCCACTGAATGCCAGCGGATGGTGCTATTGATCCAGTGAGTTGGTATGTAACTCGACATTTCGTATAGATTATGAATTTACATTACAAAATAACCAAACAGTTGAAAATGGGGGAATCTTCTCTCAAGTGCTTATAGCTGTTGTTCTTTTACCAACTAAGCATCTAAGTTGAGTCTTAGCACTTAGCAATAGCACTTAAACTTATATACTGCTTCACAGTACTTTACAGCCCTCTCTAAGTGGTTTACAGAGTCAGCCTCTTGCTCCCAACAATCCGGGTCCTCATTTTACCAACTTCAGAAGGATGAAAGGCTGTGTCAAACCTTGAGCCTGGTGAGATTCGAACTGCCATCGCAGGAGAATCGCAGGCAGTAGAAGTAGTCTGCAGTACTGCATTCTAACCACTGCGCCACCGTGGCTCTTGATGTAGTAATATAGCTTTTTAATAGAAAGGTTTCTTCACCTTATATGCTACCATCCGTGTAGAAGCCCATTGTAATGGAATGTGCACCTGCATCGGCAGAGGTGGAAGATTTGGCCAATTCAAAGCTTTCCCAGCCAGAGACCCAGTTCAAGACATTGCTTAATCCTGAGCTGGATGGGAGAGAGAAGGGAAGAGGTTGGCAAGATTGATGTCAGGCCCAAGCCCTGAGATGAGACAGATCCAAACGAGCCCAATGTTTTATTTACTCATACCTGATAGACAGAATCTTGCCAAACTAAAGTTATCCTGAGTGATTCTAGATATGAACCTTCCTCGCCTGTCTCACACACACTTCTCTTCCAGCTCAGGACTGCTCAGTCTCTTGATCCAGGCTCTTTCTGAGAAAGCTCTGAATTCTCCTCTTCTGCTACCGCAGTTGCACATCTCATCTCACACATGCAGCAAACAAATCCTATTTGGATACAGTCGTATTTAAACTTATATACCATCCCATAGTGCTTTCAAGCACTCTATGCATAGCCTACAGTGTCAACATTATTTGCATGTTGTCCCCGACAATCTCGGTCCTCATTTTACTGACCTCAGGAGGATGAAAGGCTGAGTCAACCTCGAGGATCCAACTTCAGGCTATGAGCAGAGTTTGCCTGCAATAGTGCACTTAATCCCTGCACATTAGCAAGGCTAATAATGGATAGGCAAATTTGACCAGCCATCAACAGTATTCCACCCTCTTTCGATAGTTCATAGTATGCATTGGTAGTGGGCAAGGTTGCATAGAAAAGTCTGAACTAAAGTATATTTATCCATAGCTAACAATGTGGTTTATAGCTAGAGCAGATCTTGAACTAGATAGGTGTTTTTTTTTTTAAAGGTAGGAGAATTGTATGGAATATCCATACAGATATGTATGGAATAAGATAGTAAGGATAAGGCGCTTGTAATGGTTGTTGGTAGGTTATATTCACCTGGGCAACCATGGAATATAAATATAGTCAATAATGCAGACAAGAAGGAAACAGCAGAGCACAACTGAAAGCTGAGTTTATAAACAGAAAACAAAAATCAATGGGACTGTTTTTGATATTGTTTCAGATGACCCAGAAATTTCAGTGGAAAGAAAACACATGGGAAACATTTGCCTTGTTTCCAAAACACAATTATTGGAACCATCTTCCTATTAAGACACAAAGGCTGTGATAAGAAATGAAATAGGATGATATATTGATATAGCAATAGCACTTAGACTTATATACCACTTCATGATATTTTACAGCCCTCTCTAAGCGGCTAACTTCTAAGGTTGCTCTGAGACCCAAATAATGCAGCAGCAATAAGAATCTGGATACTATTTGAGTTCCTTAATTGAGTTAAAAACAAAACTGACGGACTGGGTTGTAGAACCGATGAGCTTGATACAATTAACTGATACAGTGAAAGGTTAACAATTATGTCATATTTTGGACAATTTTGTGCAATGGTTAAGACATCAGGCTAGCTAGCACTAAAAGACTGAGTTCTAGTCCCAACTTGGGCACGAAGCCATCTGGATAACCTTGAGACAGTCATTCTTTCTCAGCCGTGGAAAGAGGCTGATGAAAAAATACTTCTAACAAATCTTGCCCAAAAAAACTGCAAGAGTCAAAAACTGATCTGAAGGTGCACACAGACACAAGGCCACTGGGTGAGATGATCCATTGCCATGAAATGAGATATCATTGGTTTGCTGATGATAACCAACATATCTGCCCTCGGCAAATTAAGTGGTGCCATGAATATTTTACTCGGCCGGGAGGATATGAGAATCTGGATGGGAAACGGCAGGCTTCAGCTGAACTCTGGCAAGATTGGGTGGCTTTGGGGGTCTGTCACTTCTAGGACTGTGCCATCCATGATGTTGTATTGCACTGCATTGCCCTAGGCAACCCAATGCAGAATTTGGTTTTCTTTCTGGACTCGCATCTCTTGCTCAAAAGGCAGGCCTATTCACAGCTGTGTATTATGTGCCAATCATTCCTACATTGGGAGGGGGCTCCACTCACAGTCACACCCTAGTCATCTCTCAATTGGATATTATAATATGCTGTTTATGGCCCTGCCCTTAAAGAGTGTTTGGGAATTTCAGCTGATACAGAGTGCAGTGCAGGCAATAATATGTGGGTAGAGAACAGTACAGGTTACACTTCTGCCTCCATGGCCTTCTATTGCTTAAGGCTCCAGTGAAAGGTGCTGGTTTTAACCTTTAAAGCTCTTTCTCATCTGTATTTATGTATCAAATTTAGAGATTGCTCATCTCACCCACAGAGTCCAGTCCTCTGACAGATTGCCTCTCCTTGTGTCAGGTTCCAAGTAATGCATCCATAGAAAGTAGAACTCCGAGACAGGAAAATTCTTCAAGGAACAATTCACTGGATACATCATATTGGCACAACTAGTGAAAACCGACTCTGAAAGTTCCCACGGTTTTCACCTAATCAAAAAGTGAAAGTTCCCTCTCTCCCCCACCCCACCCCCCCATCATCAATCACATTGTCCAATAGAGGTTGCTTGGTTACTCCACTCCTCCTCTCCCCAGCACCTGTTACAATGTCCTTGGTTCCCACAAGGAAACGTTTTGTTTTGACTACAAACCCCAACTACCTATCTTCCCCCCTCCCCTCCCCTGCCATGTGGTAACCTTGAAACCTCAAAGATGGCCTCAGCCAGGTTCGCTTCGCACCCGGATTAGAATAATTTCAGACTTAATACTTCCAGGCGTGCAAGTTTAGTATTACTAATTTAGTAATTGGTAATTGCTGATTACTGCTTTTAGTAATACTAATGTATTAATACACTCAGATTTGTGAGATTCTGTTAATATAACAATATTACAATAAAATAGAATTAACTGTTCTTGTTTCCTGTCCAGTCTATTTTGTAGGGCTGAGACCAGTCTTACAAAGTCTGAAAGTGCTTTTCTCCCACTGTCCTCTTTGCAGCTCAATAACTAGGAAGGATCTCTTCTGAGCCTTTTGCCCTGCCCACATTCCTGGGCTTAGCCACCCCCTATCAGACTGATCCTTTGGTTGCATCTCATTGCCTTGTCTCCCAAGGTCATTCCCACACATACTACCTTTGTTTTAGCCGAGAGTGCCCCAAACTGCAGGCTGGATCTTCTGCATTCAAAGCATGTTCTCTGTCCTCACTCATATTCCTCCATACATCACTACAAATCCCAGCATTCTTCAGGATTCGCCATGTTGTTTGGATCTGTTGGGAATTGCAGTTCAGCAGTATCTGTAGATCAGCAGTATGTAGAGAATCTACATCCTACTTTCCTGTTAATGTTATCACCTCCTCCTACAATGGTTAATACAAACTGCAAGGCTATAATGAGGGACTTTTTTTTCTTTCTCAATATAATGGAAAGTTGATTTAGGCTTGATTCATCTTAAACTTGGCAGCTGAAAATGCAAAGGCAAATATGAAAAGAAACTACTAGCAAATATTTAATTTATTTTATCAGGCATAGGTTTCCAAAGAATGAAAAAGTCCATGGAATAATCTCTTATATAAACAGTGTGGCTTAATTGCAAATAGCAAGGGCTTGGCTTCCAATATTTTAATCAAGCTTTACATGAAAGCAAAACTTCAGCTTTATCATGAAGTATCAGTACTATTTTGCAGCTTTTATACAGTCTGCAATGTAGCAAATAAAATTAATTAATCCAAAAAGCTTATTGAACAGCTACTCACTTTATTGGGGGAAAAAAACTATTCTTATTAAATCTTGAACTATGTGTATAGAAGCTATCTATTAATGACTTGTATCACATTGTTTCCATTAAAGTCAATTAAATGTTGAATTAGTTAATGGAATGGATTGTTCCAGTTAGGACAGGATAATGAGAAATGAAATTTGCAAATATCCTCAGTTTAAAAAAGAGATCCTGAAAACAGACAAGCTTATTTACTTAAAATGTGTGTGTGCACATGCACACATACATACACACACGTTTTGCCAAGAGTCAGCCATGATCAGGTGCCAAATGTCTCTTTTGGACCCAGAGACAATAAGGGTACCAGGAAATAAAGGGTTTAAATCTTTATTAAACCTTTATTATTAGCACAAGCAAATAAGATATTAAAGCACAATATAAAAAGCATATATGTCAAGCAAAATAATACCCAGATCTCTTACAAGCTTCCAGAAGCTCCTTAATAGCAGAAATATGCTAAGGGTAGTCAGTTTCCACATTACCCAATGTTAGGTTCTGTACAGAAGTTGCCCACAAACAACCCCAAAGTTTTTACCAAAACCTGACATCATGACTTCATGACCCTGCTACAGTCATGAATCGGCAAGCTCTGACCTTGATTGGGTAGAACATGGCTCTGGAATGGGAATTAGAAGTCTGAGATTTTCACAATAAAAAAAAGTTTCATAGTTACACAACGATTCCCACTTCACCTTTTTGGTTCTTGAAACAATATTTTTTTAAAAAAAGTAGGTTAGCCCAGAATGATCTCTAAACCTCTCTAAACTGTTCCTAATATGAAGGCTAAATCAAAATATGCCACCAAACTCCTCAAAGTAACAGTGGTCTTTTGCAATGCAACTACGACAGAAAATATTTTCAGGGGGAAAAAATTTCTCCCAGTTATGATCTGAAAGGAAAATTCATGCATTACCTATACAATAACCTAGAGCAGGGGTGTCAAACTTAATTTCATTGAAGGCCACATCAGGGTTCTGTTTAACCCCGGGTGTGTGTGGAGGGAGGTGGCCAGGGTGGGTGTGGCCAGCTCGACATCACTCTTGTTGGGGGCACATGTGGTGGCCCAGGCAAGGCTGGAGGAATCCTCCTTTGTAGCCCTTCCAGGTTCCATTTTTACTGGCAGAGGGCTGCAGGAGGCCATTATGACCAAAAATGGAGCAGTGGCAGAGTCACTGCAGGCCGGTCCTTTGCTGTTTGCAGGCAGGCCCTGCAGGCCCGATCTAAGTGTCCTGTGAGCCTTGAGTCCTGATCTAGATCACAGTTCCTGCCTACCACAAGTTCTTTTTGGCCTTAGAAACTCAGAATGTCCTTTACCTCCCTCCTGGTTTCAGATTGCAGATTCCTGCAAAGAGAAGCTTCCCATCTCCTGACTGAAACTACCACTATTTTATCAATAGGAACTGCCTTTAAACAGTCACTACCTTGCAGTTTCTGCCTACTCAAGTTTATAAATATCCTCTGGAGTAACAGAAGACAAATCTGCTATCTGGACAGTCACTCAGAAATCATAAAGGGTGATCAATGAGCAATCTTCCTAGTTGGGGTGGGGGCATCCTATTAGAAGATAAGAGTCCCTTGAACATTATAACAGACTTTGAATGTCAGTGGAAGGCTGACAGTGAGTGAAATCCGAGCCCATTTTGAGAGGTAGATTTAGGAGATTTTAAAGAGTTTAGGATTTAGGTGCATTGCCTTCCAAGCAGCTAATCTGCGTATTAAGATGTTCTCGGCAATGACCTGCTGCTTCCTGGTTTGAAGAAATTAGAAAACTTCGTTTCAGCCTTTCTTAGCTCTTCCAGTTTTTAACCAATAAGATCAGCCCTATTGTTGGTATGTGTGGGGGAGAGAGAGGGGGACGGACGGAGGGACGGACGGACGGACGGACGGACGGACGGA
>JAEANM010028620.1:0-10332 GCA_017656035.1 Myanophis thanlyinensis
GAGCGAGAGAGAGGGAAAAAAAAGAAGGTTCCTTGGAGTTTACAGATTTCATATTTAAACAAGTCCTTTAAAAGAAAAAAAAATCACAAATAGTAGTACTATCCTATGCTTTGGGGATGTGTTCCTTTTTTCTGCTGAGTCATGTCTTACAAGAGTATTTATTATATGTGTTTATGTGTTCAAATGTAATTTAAGAAGGAAAAAAAAAAGACCAAAAAGAAAAAAAAAAGAAATGAAAATTTGATTTATGCATGAAAAAAAAATATACTCTTTCTTGAAGTAATGTAATAATTATTGAGATGGGGAGGGAAGGGTTAGGGTTTGCCGTGTTGTTTGTCTAACAAAATTTAATTTCAATTGGAGGTATGTGCATGGATCAATTAATTTCATGTGACTGTGGACGTTTCTTTGTCAATTCTCTCTTGCTTTATTCGGTCCCTCCTTTTCCACACCATTTTCTTTCCTTTGTGTATTAGTGCATTGTTAAAAAAAAAAAATCAAATGGGGTGTTGAAAGAAGCGTCTCTTAAATGGGAGTAACAACTCGTGAGGGTAAAGGGATGTTGCTTGGCTAGGACGGACTTCAGCCAGTCAAGCATCAACCAAGAAGAACGGTTAGATGTCAGTCAAAGGCGATCCTAGATTTTTCTGCCCTTTTATCATCCCAACAAACGCCAACCAATGAACCTTAGCATCTTTTTGTTTTCTTCTCAAACTCATGGGTTCCCTTTTAGCATCCAATCACAAGTGTCTTTATTCAGAAGAGAGAAAAAGAGACAATCATTTGCAATATATATATCTCAATGTGTGTGTATGTGTGTTTATATACATCCAAACAAGTTGATCAGTCAGTGGTCCTTTCTTATGTTCCCCTTGGAGACAACTTAGGGGATGCAACCAAGGCAAGTGTTGGTCTGAATTTATGCTTAACTCCAGCACCTTCTTTTAGGTCCTCCTTGGGGAAGGTTTAGATGAAAACACACACACACACACACACACACATTTGGAGATGGAGTGGGACACCTTGGCATGGCCAACTTGCCACGGAAAACTCACTGCGGGACAATTCAGCAAATATAAAAGCTAAATTCATTTCGACGACGGCCAATAGTAATAAAATAAAGAAGTATAAGAGTTGCAATAATTTCGATGAAAATGTGGTCACCGGTAATAAAAGTAACTGAAAATGAAATGATTAATCAATGTTGAATTGTCCAGCAACAAGTTGGCCAGGATGAATTTTCCTAGACCTTTTGGAAAGTGGTTGGGGGGGCCTACTCTCACCACCCCCATTTTCCAAACTCTACACTTCAGAAGTTCTAAATTCACGACAGGTAGACACCCCTAGAGAGGTGGGGGCGCAGGTTAAAGGCAGAAAACCCAACTTAACAACCATTTGTTTAGGGACCATTCAAATGTACAATGGCACTGAAAAAAGCGACATGACCATTTTTCGCACAACTGTTGTAGCGTCCCCCAGGGTCTTGCGATCAAAATTCAGACGCTTGGCAATTGACTCATATTTATGACGGTCGCAATATCCCAGGGTCATGCAACCCCCCATTTGCGAACTTCTGACAGGCAAAGTCAGTGGGGAAGCCAGATTCACATAACAACCGTGTGACTAACTTAACAACTGCAGCGATTCACTTCACAAGAAAGTGGCAAGAAAGGTTGCGAAATGGGGTGAAACTTATTTAACAATTGTCTCGCTTAGCAGCAGAAATTCTGGGCTCAATTGTGGCCGTAAGTCGAGGACTGCCTGTATTCATGTCCTAACAAGTCTGCTCTGGTTGGGAAAAACAGCTGAACCAATCAATAGAGCAAATGCCAATCCGTGTAAGGAAGATGGGCTTATATGGCACAGTATACATTGCTTCTGGTATACACATGAGCAATTCACCAATAAATGACAGGACTGTGTTTCGCATGAAAACGTCTCTGATTCAAACACGACAAGCTCTCTAAAGTGAACTCAAAAGATGCCTTTATTAGGAGTGCTGGCAGCCCCACGAAAATATTTCTCTTTCAACGCAGGCTTATAAGTCTGTCCGGAAGATGAATAGTTGTCTGCCACATCTATGCATCTCTGTCCACTGCCTTTTATCCCCAGAGCTGGGGTGGGACTTAGCTAGCAGCGATGGCTCTTTCTTCCCAAGGATCGGCTCATAGATTTCCACTGCTCTCCTCTTCTCTGCCTTCTGTGCAGCCGCGCATCAGGCACTGGACCAGCTGTTCCTCTTCTTCATCCTCAGCCACCTCCAGACCTGGGGGCTGTTGACTCTCCATCTGAGGGTTGACAGATGGTCCAGGCTCCGTCTCTGTCTCTATCTCTCTCTCTCTGCCAGCTCCATTCCCTCTTCCCCCTCGGAGCTCTCAGGTTGTCTTGCTGCTAACCCTGACTCCCATACCTTCTCCTTCTCCTCTGATTTAAGCTGTTGGAGAGGCCGGCCGGCTGACTAGCCACACATTTAGTGATTGTTCAGAGTTACAACCAGGCTGATAAAAATGACTTATACTTACAGGTATTTGCACTTACAACCACGGCAGCATCCCCACAGTCACAAAATGTTCAAAATTTGGGTGCTTGGAACCAGCATAAAATGATGGCACTTGCAGCATTGAAGGGTCATGTGGTCTCTATTTGCAAGCTTCTTCATGGCCAACTTCCGACAAGAAAAGTCAGTGGGGTAAACTGGATTCACTTTAACGACCTTGTGATTCATTTAACTGCAGTGGTTCACTCAACAATCATGGTTTTAAAAAAATGTCATAAAATCAGAAATGATTCATTTAACACTGCTTTGCTTAGCAATGGAAATGCTGGTCCTAACTGTAGTTGTAAGATGAGGACTACCGGGATGGATAAAAGTTGATCTAGAACAGTCTCCAACCTTGGCAACTTTAAGACTTGTGGGCTTCAACTCCCAGAATTCCTCAGCTAGCTTTGCTTAAAGTCCACAAGTCTTAAAGTTGCCAAGGTTGGAGACCCCTGATTTCTAGAAGGAGGGATCACTGACTTTTTAAATCAGGTATCCATAAAGAGGTATGTATTGTTCTTCCAGGAATGTTCCTGGTTCATGGGGTCTGGGTTATTTTTTTTTTAAAGGCACAGTACAAAGGAACCAGCCACATTAAAAAGAAAATAATGGAGGAAGAAGGACTCAGTATTACAAGTAATCCTTGACTTACAACCATTCATTTAGCAACTGTTGAAAATTACTTAAAAAAAAAAAGGTGACTTACGACTGTTGCAGCATTCCCCGCGGCCACATGATCAAAATTTGTGCCCTTCACAACTCGCATATCTTTAAATTGGCTGTAGCATCTTGGGGGTGGGGGGTGTCATGTGAACCACAATCGTGACCTCTCCAGTTGGCTTTGGTCAAGCAAAGTCAATGGGGCAAGCTGGATTCACTTAACGACCACATGATTCCCTTAACAACTGTGGCAAGAAAGGTCATAAAATTGGGCTAGGTTCACTTCACAGCCATGTTGCTTAGCAACAGAAATTCTAGTCCCAGTTCTGGTTGCAAGTTGAGGGCTACCGATAGTTCCTTTTCTACCACATAAAAGGAAATGAGTATTTGGATTACCTGCAGAAGAAACAAATTGCTCAGAGACGTAGGAAGAGAACTTACAAAACATAGCAAGGATCCCTTGCCTTTTCTGGCTTGTATTTCTCATCTGTGACCTCATCTCATTCTCAAACAGTGTGAAGAACCAATCTTTCCCATAGACAAAACATCCTTCCTTTCCAAACAGGTATTGACAAACCACTTTTTTTTTTTTTTTTGCTCTAGAAATAATTATCTTGAACAACAAGACAAGTGCTGTAAATTTTTAGAACAATGAGGGGGAAAGAGGAAAATCCCTAAAACACTGCACCACAGCCAAATTAGACCAAGACAGTCATGCCCTCTTCATCCTCTAAGAAATTGCAGGACATTTAGCAGGTAGAACTTCAGACTGAGTTCCCTCTCGGTGACAACGTCATCCAATCATGGTTAGGTTTAGGGTTACATCACCATCTTGACGTACCAAAACATTGCAAATGGCTTTTTTGTTGTTGTTGTTACCATGAAGACATTCCTGGCTGAGTGTGTTGTAATGAGAGTCAGGAGTATACAACTTCACAATCTCAGAAAGAAGAGACACATGTAATTCTCAGTCCTGGATGTGTCTCCCAAGTACATAAATTTCTCTAAGGTTGGACTTACACAGTACTTTCAGTTAGTTAAAAGGTTGGCTCATTTGTGATTTGATGTATTGGGGGAACCCTTCCATTCTCTCAACATTGAGGGTGAAGCAGCCCTCTCATGAAGCCATAATATATGATTGGTCTGTTTGGGCTCAACATGTTTCGTAAACATGACTATGATGTTTTCTTAACCCAGGTTTAAGGTTAAGTGCGCAAACCCAGCCTTAATGTGACCAAAGAGGAAATAATTAAATACATAGCAAATATTCACATTATCTGTGTTAGTTATTTTAATTACATTTGAATGCAAATTAAATTAAACTGTATTAAATCTTGGTCTTGGCAACTTCAATTTATTTGTTCTGGTCACAGCTGTCTGCTGCTGCATTAATAGTAGCCATTGACCTCGAAAAAGCACAAGTTGTGGACTCCTAGAATAAAAACAGAAGTCTAATCTCTCCTGCATGCTGCTGTCCAGAGGAGAAATTCAACAGGTTCTAGCCTATTTACTAGAACCGGTAGTAAATTTTCTAAGCAGTTCGGAGAACCGGTTGTTAGAAGAAATCTCCTTTTGGTTTTTTCCACTTTATAGGGTTAATCCTGTAAGGAAGGCAGGAAAGAAACATTCTGGTGTTGTTTCTCACCTAATCTTTATTGCCCTGCTTACAGAAACTGCCCACCCAGTCACATGACCACCCCAGCCACGCCCACCAAGCCACACCCACAGATAGTAAAAAAAATTGAATTCTACCATTGATGCTGTCCATGAAGCAGCACATGAGGGCAATTATAATTGTAGATCTACTATTGGAAATCATGGTAGATGGACATTGAGGGAACTACTTGTGGCTGATGATATATAAAACTTAGATAATGCTGGACTTTTTCATGAAATCCTTCACTGAAATCCTGTGAAAAGGGCTTTATTTTTTGAGGGATCCTTCAGTGGTGCATGGGATGGGACGTCAAATGGTTCCTTTTCTCTTAAAGCAGAAGTGGGAAACTATGGCCCTTTTATGACTTCTGGACTTCAAATCCCAGAATTCCTGAGCCAGCATAAAAGGACCCTAGTTCTCCATCTCTGTCATAAAGGACGAAATTGAAGTCACTTTAAAGTAGAGGACTTCAATTCCCAGAATTCCCCAGTACATAGACCAGTGTTTCTCCCTTAGCCTTTTTAAGATGTGTGGACGTCAACTCCAAGAATTCTTGGAACTGAAATGAAATCCAAACATCTTAAAATGGCCGACAAACATCGCTCATCCAGGCCATTCTTTGCAAATTGCACTGCAATTATTCTAATGCCCTACCTCAGGGCGATTTAAAAGTTACACTCTGTTTTAGTGTGGTGATAATGTTGACTTTTCACCATGAATTAACTGTCTACAGGATGCCCGTCCTTTCAAACTCAACAATGCTTGTGATAATTGCATAACCACCAAGTGAAGACCCAGTCATAGCTGATCTTGGGTTAGGGTTAGGGAATCTCTTCACACAACATGCAAAACCTAGGAAGCCACTAACCACTCATATCTGATTACCAATGACTTTTTGTAGGACACAATCACAGTAAGAGGGTTAGGTTTTCTTTGTAATAAGGAATACAGAATCTTCATCTGTATCATCCGTGTCTTGAGATCATGCCCCAGTAGACAAATATTGATAATACTTCAGTCTGTTCCCTTCCCTGCTGACCAGACAGGAATAAAAAAACATGTAGTTTAGACACTACAACCATTTGGGAAATGTATTACATGCTTCATACTGCCTTGATACTGACTTCTTTACTGGACAGAATTGCTTTTTCAGCTGTTCTGTTTCTCCTACTCTTCTTGGAGAACCTTCTGGGCATATTTGACTATTGGCTGGATGTACAACATAACCAACCAGTAAGATCATGCTCTTCCAAACTCAAGATAGTTAAAGGTAGTTAACTCTGCCTTGTTGCTGCCTAGGTTTTGGTGTTTTCAAACACCTTAATCCTGCCTTTGCCTAGTTAAATGCGTAAGCACTAGCTCAGTTGACTGGTGTGTCATACATTCTTACACAAGAAAAGTCTTGGCAAAGATAGGAGGTCCTGATCACTCCTGATATAAGAATTGATCAAATTAGGAGCGGTAATCTGATCTAGAATACACCATCTCTCTTGAGAAACTTTAGATTAATAAATTTTTTCTCTGTGCTCTCAATCTAGTGACAACAATAGCGTTGGATCGTGGAGTTCGAGTCTGTTTTAAGATCACAATCCACAGTGTGAAGTTTGGAACAAGTAATTTTTGGCTTGATTCCCCAACATTTATTCTATCTAGGACCTCATCTATTCCTTGCTCTTCTTTTGCTTCCTTGCTTGAAGATTCATCCAGGAAGTACACGACATGGAACCTGGGCTATCCTACTAATTCAGTAATGCTACTCTGAGAATCAGAACCAGAGGTATATTTTTAAAAAATGCAAATTTTTAAAAAGGTGAATTTAGGTTCTACTTATTAGGAACAATAAAAATACAGCATTTTTCTGAGCTTGTTTTTGGCTGAATATAAGGACACATGTTTCTTGTCAACAATAGCAATAGCACTTAGACTCATATACCGCTTCACAGTGTTTCCAGCCCTCTCTAAGCAGTTTTACAGAATCAGCCTATTGCCCCCAACAATCTGGGTCCTCATTTTACCCACCTCAGAAGGATGGAAGGTTGAGTCAATCTTGAGCCTGGTGGGATTTGAACTGCCAAATTGTTGGCAGCCAGCAGTCAGCAGAAGTAGCCTGCAGTACTGCATTCTAACCACTGCGCCACTGTGGCTCAATACAGAAACAGTTGCCACCTTCCAATTTTTGTTTAATTTCTCAGTCAAGGCTCCCATCCATGTATTAGTGAGGTCTAATCTTGCTTTAAAATCAGCCATGGCTGGCCAGGTTTATCATCTCGTGACTTGTTTTTAGAGGTGATAAAATATTGGCATTTATCTAGTGCTTCCAAACATTAGAACATAGTTCACACATTTGTGCCAATGGCAGCCTCACAAATTCAATGACTAAATAAGCATTGATTAAGCATTGCATCTGAGGCTATCTAACAGTTTAGTATGGTATAGTTCATGGTGGCGAACCTTTTACTTACAGAGTGCCGAAAAGTATGTGCTTTGCGCATACCATCTGCACTTGCATATGCATGCAGCTTTTGCATGTGCAATGCATGTGTGCTATGCACACATGAGCAATTGCATGTGCATGCGCAGGGGAGCTCCAAAAACCAGCTGGATTTCCTGCTGCAATTGCATGCATGCACAGTGGATGCCTGAAGACCAGCTGGGTCTCTGCAATCGCACATGCATGCATGTGCAATCACATGTGCATGCTCAGCTGGAGGTAAGTTGGCCAACAGCATGTGTGCCCAGCAAGATGGCTCTGCATCCCACTTGGGGCATCCGTGCCATAGGTTCGCCATCACAGGTATAGCTGTTGGCATTAGTTTGGTTTTCATAATATCTGACCGTAGTTCCATTTTTTTCATCAAGCTGCTTAACTTTCATTACTAGAGTTTCCAGATTAATTACATTTTTCATTTATAGTGTCAGTAGCATAGCACAGGTTATTGATGTTTCTTCTTCTATTTTTAAAGTCAGGTTCATCTCTGCATATTCTGCATTTGGGTTGAATGAATATAGACAGAGCGTACATGCCTTTTTTTTTCTTTTTACATGGAGCCAATCTGTTTCACCCTGTCTCACATGGACCATGGCTTCCTGATCAGTATATAAGTTTTGAATAACAACAATGAAATATTCTAAGCTTCACATTTTCCTAAGGACATTCCACAACTAAGCCTGCTTGACAGAACTGAGGGCATTTTAATAAGCAGCCTTGACTTCTTTTTGTATTCTTTAGCGCTTTCCATTATATCATCAGCAATTCTTCAGCTTTTTCTAAAAGCATTTTGAACATGTCCATTTCCATGTAGAGATCTAATGTACACTGGACAGTTCTATGTATTGCTTTGGTAGCATGTGAAATTAAGGATATTGTATGATAGTTTGTATGCTCTGTTAAGTCTTTCTTTGGCATTGCTGTGTAGACTGAGCTTTTCCAATCTATTGGCCATCATATCATTCTTCAGTTTTGCTGGCATCACTTGGATGGAAAGTTTATTGATCATTTGCTATATTTCTCAAAATATTCCATCAATTCTTGTAGCCTTCCAACTTGGTAGTGGCTGAGTGTTGATCTAATTTCTTCTTCTAGTACCAGGTGATTTTATAAATAGGGACAATCTTCCAAAATATCTTGGATGTTGTGACATCTCTATGGTACAGATAGTCCTCAACTTACAACCATTCATTTAGTGACTGAAGTAACAATGGCACTGAAGAAAGTGATTCATGACCATTTTTCACCTTTATGACAAATAAAGATATGGATTTATTTATTTTTTGGATGCTTGGCAACAGACTCATATTTATGATGATTTCAGAATCCCAGGATCATCACCGCCCCGAGTCCCTTTTTGGGAGAGGGGTGGTATATAAATTGAAATAAAAATAAATAAATAAATAAATGTGATCACCTTTTGTGACCTTCTGACAAATAAAATCAACGAGGACACCAGATTCACTCAACGGTGTTACTAACTTAAAAACTGCAGTGATTCACTTAACAACCGTGGCAAGAAAGGTCATAAAATGGGGCAAAACTCTGTCTTGGTCAGCAATGGAAATTTTGGGCTCCATTGTGGTTGTAAGTCAAAGCGTACAGAATTTCAGTATCTGCCTTCCATCTTTTATCTTCTTTGAATCAATTACTATCTGTTCATTGGCACCTTCAACATGCTACTTACTTCGAGTTTGGTATTTCCTTCCAGGTTTAGAGAACTTTTAGAAGAGTTTCTTTTTCTGTGTCTGTTTCCATCGTTGATGTTTTTACAGATATCATTGTACTGGTGCTTCTTGTTTTTGCTAATGGCTGTCAGAAACTCTATGTTAAATTCCTTCCTTGAATAAACAGAGATGTTAAGAAATAACTTGGCCATTCTTGTTCTTGATGGAGGACATGCCAGCTAAAGTATCCCTTAATATTAACTATATTAATGTTAATTTGTTAATTTATTAAATATATTAAAATTGACTGTCCAGCTTCTATTTATGGAGCTTAATTATATTTTCTTTCAGGTCATTGGTCATCCTAGTAGACTGGAAGATCTTTTGACAAGGTGGCATCTTCCGTGATAGAGCACATATTATTTATGTAGAAAGTCCCAATGAGGTTACAATACAACACAAATGCTATGCAGATCTTTCTTCTGTCCGTGAACCAGGAAAAGCAAGGAAGAGCTTAGGGAAATATGCCCAGCCTGAAACAAAAGGCTTTCTTGATTCACAGGAAACATTTGAGGAATTTCATAAGAACCAGAGATGCTGTATGCTCAATGAATTTCCCCCAGGATGATGAATGCCTTATCTGTTTGGGTAATCCATTCCCCAGTAAAGTCTGACTACGGTCATGCTTTTCACATCAAAAAGTTATTGTCATTTTTATCATACTCCAAAGGGGAAATTCCTGATCGTGCTTCTTCACCTGGATATAAATATTAAGCCCATTCTACATCATTGCTCACATCTAAACAGAAAGGTAAAGTATGGCCCTCTGCTTTAGATTTAGTTCAGTTTAATTTAGATTAGGTTCTATGTTATATATTTCTGAAGTGGAAGAGGACTAAATCTAAATACGATTTAAATCCACTTAAATCCAAATAAATCCAAATCCATTTTTTTCCATCCTTCTTTCTGTTGGTAAATATTTCTGATTTTTAAAAAATATTTAACAGCATTTATTTTATTCTTTTCCCTGACTTCTTGAATGGACAATTTCTTATTTGTATGGTAATGTGACTCTTATTGCTCAGTTGGGAAGATTGTGGGGAGCAAAATGGCATTTTGACTAACACTGGGCATGCAATGGCCTATTCGGAAGCAACTGGTCTAGGACAGCCCCTTCTTAAGTTGAGTCAGGTGAAATTCAAGAGGTTCTAGCCAAATTGCTAGAATCGGTAATAAATTTTCTGAGTAGTTCAGAGAACCGGTTGTTAGAAGAAATCTCCTTTTGTTTTTTTCCACTTTACAGGGTTAATCCTGTAAGGAA
>JAEANM010028621.1:0-10332 GCA_017656035.1 Myanophis thanlyinensis
TAAGCATTTCACTGCATATCATACCATGTATGACTGTGTATGTGACCAATAAAATTTGAAATTGAATTGAAATTGAATTGAAAATTGAATTTACATACAGTACATTGGTTATTCTTAAAATACCTAGGTTTTTTCCCCTTAAAGCACTTTCATTATTCCTGAGTTTCAACTAGTTACCCTGACATGTCAGACTATATTTTCAGCATCTCTCTCTCTGCTTTGTTAGCATGGTTACTAGCTATTAGAGAAAACTTAACAAAAGTAGTCATTGAATAATCCAGTTTTAATTTATTTGGCTTGATTTATAGATAATTGCAATTAAAGCTAGTAATGTAATACAGTGCAAGATGAATAAAAATAGGTTTTTTGCTCTTTTCTTAGACAGACACCAATGAATGTTTTTTTAGAACAGCAAACAAAATTGTTTTCAGCTTTTAGTCTATGTTGTTTGGAAAAGAAAGAACCACAGTGGATCCAATTAAACCTATTCTCAGCTTTAGTTTTGAGTCAGGGAAGAGTTTCTTGTCTTCTCCCAAAGGACTTTTAGCCCAAGTAAACAGTTTAATAGCCAATAGCTATAAATGTATTAATGTAAGAAAATCCTGACAGGAGATGAATGTTTTTCATGCTAAAAATAATACATTGATCACTAAGTAATATAATAAGCATTCTATTTGTTAAATTGAAAATTTTGCTATAAAAGCTCATGGCTTCTGTTCTTAAATCATTACCTATGAAATTACTTTTTAGTTTTCTATAAAGCAAACTCTTAACAGGTTTTTTTTCCTACATATTCATTTCACAACCATTTATTTTAGGGTCCTGAAATATTTCGGTCAATCAGAATAAAGCTGGAAGGGACCTTGGAGGTCTTCTAAATGCAGAGTTTGTTGTTTGCTTGACCTTAGCAATCCAGAGTAGCCATGGTCATCCTTAATTATTCTTGAGATATCTCAAATCACTCTGAAACAAACTGGGGTGGTAAAACAATTTTAAATATGTTGTCATTACTCATGAGAAATATACCCCCAATTATATCTGTAGTAAATAATTGCTTTAACATTACATAACACAAGAAGAAAAGCAGGCATGTACTAGCAAGGAGAGACCCAGCACTGCTGGTTGGGGAAAATGCAATGGCCTTACTCACACTCTCCAAGCCTTCCTCTTCAGCTCACGATTTACATGCCTCCATTCTGACACAGAATAACAGAGTTGGAAGGGACCTTAGAGATATTTTAATCCAACCCCTTGCTCAAGCAGGAAATCTTATACCATTTCACTCACTCACACTCAATCCCTGCTGATGTCTTGGGGGCAGGGTTCATGCGGTACCTGTACACCAGCACTCAAGCCAAACCAGTGTTGGAGGTTTGAGGGTAAGAGATCAGTTAAGAAAAAAAAAAATGGTGTTTGCAGGTTGAGTACTTTTTTAGGTTGTGTTGGGATACAGAAATGGTGGGCAGATGGCAATATTAGCTTTCAAATAAGTCTAAGTAAAGAGAATGAACCTGTACAGATTTCAGTTACGTATCCTCCATTTCAGAACACCTGTTTGTCACCTCTAACAAGTTGCAAATACATAACTGCAATTAGTAATATTCACCTCTCCCCTCCATCTCCCAGTTTAAATCTTACATTAGTTTGATTCATCTCTGAATCTGGTAATGTGAAATGCAGCTCTTGAAAACTGATGCCTTTAAATAAAATTTGTCAGACAAAATGCTAGACTCTTTCTGTTTTCACTTAATACAGCAAAAAGTATTTACTTATAAACGTTGACTGGGCATACTTATTTTGAAAGTGAAAATATTGCTTCTTTGGTATTCCTGAGGTGAAATAATTGCATTTACAGAGCTTTACAAGCCATGTATATTTTAAAGACAGAGTGGTTTTTAAAAGATGACTGTTTGAAAGCCAGTTTGAAGTCCTAATAATATCCCATTAATTCTAAGTGCTATACAGCACCTTGCTTTAATGCAAGATATCTATCAATGTGTTCATTTGAAAAAAAAATAGATAACCAGGAAAGGTTTTTGCTTCTGGAAACATCGCAACTCTTAAGGCAGGGATATGACATGTAGTATGTGAGAAATCAGTTTGCTCCCCTATACCTTGATGCAACTGAGCCATGGGCCACCTGGCAAGTCTGAAATAATATTTTTGTAAAAAAACCCATTAATCTGATCTTATTCCTGTACAAAAAAGAGCATGAAATCATTTATTAACCCAAATGTCACAGAAGGTGGTTGGGAGCATCCTGGATATTAGTTTCCATTCTGGTTTAGTTTCCTGATATCAAACCCACAGTGGCAGCGATTTTCAAAACAAGCATGTTGATCATGGTCATCATTATTTTATGATAGCATTTCCCACACGCAGTTACAATTTTGGATGTTTGTCTTCATATTTTGCTTAAGGCCAAGCTTGCTGATACACTAGACACACCATTGAGAATCTATTTTATACACTATGTATAAAATAAGAAAGGAAGAGGCCTAATCCAAATCGCAGTTCCAGCAACCATAAAAAAAAGATTTCAATTTTGACACACATAGTCCTTCCAAAAATCATTTCAATGTCTTTCCCATTTACCTGATAGTGGCCAATACAAAATCTTTTCATAGTTCTCTCAATTTTTCTTCCCTGCCACCAGTTTATTTACCTTGTTTTCAATATGCTTTTCAATTTTTCTGGATTTATTATGTTGCTTCAAATGGTTTGTTATGAAATTTATCCACCATTCTATATTTTCCCTGTTCATTGTAATAATTGTAATTCTACTGATAATGATTTTCATGGCAGCTAATTGAGAGGTGGAAACAAGAAAACCATGGTTGGTTAGTGAGTTGATCATTTACTGAAAGGCAAAACACTGTTATATCATTTGCTATGTTGTAATTAAGAAAAGAATAGCAACTTTGCTCCTACCCAGATGACTTCAATAATGCTTTGTTTTCTTGAAAAAAACCAGATGTATTTTTCATTCAAATTCAATGAAAATTATTTTTTAAACATAGAATACCAGTAATTTTTGGCAGCATGATAATATTTTCAAATTGCATTTGTGTCAGGGGAAACCTTTCTTTCACAATAAATAGAAGCAATGGAATTCTTATCCAAAGAAAGAGAATAGGGATTAAAATCAGTCACCCCAACAACAGACTGTTCTCTATGATGCGGCCAGGAAAGTCCACTCCCTGAAAGCCAACACAGAGAGACTGATGAGAAGTTCTTCCTGCGAGTGCTACAGTCACTCAGGACAGTCATATACACTCATACTGAGCATTGCACATTGATGTACACTGTGGTCAAAACAACAGACATTGTATTTTATATTTTACTCCTTCTCTTCTCCATTTAAGTATTCATTTCCTAACTTGCTCCCTTATTCTTTCTACAATCTATTCTCCTTGATCTCCTTAATTTTATGGTCACGGGCGGTTGTATAAGCATTTCACTACATATCATACTGTGTATGACTGTGTATGTGACAAATAAAATTTGAATTTGAATTTGAAATGTCCATGATATAAGTTGTGCATAAGGGATAGAAAATGTAGCTGCTAGTTTCTTTTCTAAACCATGATTGCAATTACTATTGCATGATTGCCATCTCACCTCATTTCTTTCTTAAGAAAAGATAGATGAAATAGAGACAGTATACAGATTGAATCCCCTTCATGACAGAACCTGTATAACATCTTGCTTGCTTCCTTGTGTTAATGCATAATTTGCTGCCTTAATTATACACCAGCATTCTTTTTTATCAGTTACTAGATACTATTAGATCCAGCCAGGGCAACTTAAGTTCAGCTGATTGATTATGAGCTATCAAGTTGATCTTGACACTTAGCAGTGACATAGATTGATGTTCTCCCTCTGTCCCAAACTTGGTTCTTCAGATCTTCCAACAATGTATTCATCTCCTCTGTAACTGAGTCCATTCACATTGTTGCTGGTCACCCTTTTTTTTCCTTCTATCAGTTCAACTAGATACAGTATGTATAAAATTTATGGAAGAATGAGATAGAATAATTTTTATGGTGTAGAAGGGAAAACATTGACATACTGAAGAGAGGTGCATTTCTGTAAATGAAAGTGAAATCTAGTGTGAAATGAGAAATGTTTCCAGAAATATGGAATGGAAGTTGTTCTTTTTCACCTTCCCCCTGACAGGTCCCTGACATGATATAAGTAAGAAAGTACCTCAGATGTTTTGCTCCTTTGATGAAGGATAAAATAAAGAATTCCCATTCTTGATCACCTTCCTGGCCACTGCTGACTCATAATGTAAGAGATCAGCAATTCTTGGTTACAGCACTGAGTGCATGGAACTGAAAATAAAATAATGTTATTACAATTAAAATATGGAATACATTTAAGTAGCAGATCAAGTCAAGTCAAGTCAAGTAGGCTTTATTGTCATTTCAACAATATACAGTACAGTTCACAGTGAAACAAAACAACATTTCCCCAGGACTAAGGTGCTACATCAGACAACATAGATAAAAAGGGGCAAAAAAAGCAGGACACAGAACTACCCTAACTCTAAAACTAAAAACTTAGAAAAAAACTATATATAGTTCCAGTTTCTTTGTGTTGATGAGTTTGATGGCTTGTGGAAAGAAACTGTTACACAGTCTGGATGTGCAGGCCTGAATGCTTCTTTACCTCTTTCCAGATGGCAGGAGAGTGAAGAGTGTATATGAGGTGTGTGTGTGTGTGTGTGGTCAGCCACAATGTTTCTGGCTTTAGGGATGCAATGTGTGGTGTAAATGTCCATGACAGAGGGAAGAGCAACCCAGATGATCTTCTCTGCCATCCTCACAATTTGCTGTAGGGTTTTGCGATCCAAAATGATGCAATTCCCAAACCAGGTGGTGATGAGCTGCTCAGGATGCGTTTGATGGTCCCTCTGTAAAAGGTTGTGAGGATGTGTGGTAGAAACTATGCCTTCCTCAGTTTCCTTAGAAAGAAAAGATGCTGCTGGGCCTTCCTTGTTATGGAACCAGTGTTGAGAGACCAGGTGAACTTCTCTGCCAAGTGAACACCAAGGAATTTGGTGCTCCATACGATCTCCACGAAGGAGCTGTCGATGTTCAGCAGGGAGTGGTCATGTTGTGTCCAGAAATATGTTGTTGCCAGATATATGGAATGGAAGTTGTTCTTTTTCACCTTCCCACTGACAGGTCCCTGACATGATATAAGTAATAAAGTATCTCAGAAATTGCTCCCTTGATGAAGGATAAAATCAAGAATTCCCATCCTTGATTACTTTCCTGGCCACTGGTGACTCATAATGTAAGAGATCAACAATTCTTGGTTAAAGCACTTGAGTGCATGGAACTGAAAGTAAAATAATGTTATTTCAATTAAAATATGGAATACATTTAAGTAGCAGATCAAAACAGGGTAACAGTACATTTAAACAATATTTTAAAACCTGTATTTCACCTTGACTATGGCCTTTTCTCCTTCTAGCAGACATTATTTTCAGATATTTCCAACACTAATGCAAATGAGACATATGTATATGAGGAGGATTGAGCTGTCTTCTGATATTTGCATACTGGCCTAGAAGGCATAATTTATTCAGCTGCATGTGTGAATCTTGAATATCTTTATCAAGGTATTTCATATTGTTTGAAATTCTCAAGACGAAATATGTATTCTTGTGAAAGTATGTTAGCTACATTTGCATTTTGCAACAGAATTAATATTTCCCCTGGGATAATACCAACAACTTACCTTGTATAGCATAAATCATACATTCAGAGTTCTCTGCTGAAGAGCAGAAGAAGTTATAATTACATTACTGGGTAGGGTGTATTGAAATAATGTGCTGTCACTTAGGAACAGATTTTGGGAATGAGATAGTGGGATAGTAATCTGTGATTGTGATCCATATGTAGACAACACATATAAATAGGATTAGTATCTTTCAACATCAGGAGTTAACTCACAAAAGAAAATTTCAGTGTTTGTTTGTTCTGTTATTATGTTCTAACAACAGAATTTAAAGTTACTATTAGATGAATTCTCCCTTTCATCTAATACGTGAATATCCTGCTGCATTGGTTCAGTATCTATAGTTCTATTGACTGTCCATTTTCTTACTGCAGATGCTTCCAGCCTTCTCTGTCCCTTAATTCTCTCTCATATTTTGTGCCACTTCTAAATTTTCTTGTCTCATGATTTCTTTGATTTCCATTATGCACTAACATATATTTTCTTTAGATCTCTGCCTGAAAATGTTATTAGATTATCTAGTCTGGGGCGTCAGGCTCAAGGCCTGAGAACTGGAGCTGGCCCACAGGGTGCTTAGATCTGGCCCACAGGATTGTCCTGGAAACAGCAAAGGCCCTCCTGAGCTCCATTTTCACTGGCAGAAGTTTGCAGGAGGCTGTTGCAGCCAAAAACAAGGCTCAGAAGCCCATTTTCACTGGCAGAGCACTCAGGCCACCACAGGCACACTTGACACAGATGATGTCGAGCTAGTTATGCCCCCCTGGCCATGCCCCCCTGCCCCCCAGGTCAAACACAACCTTGAATTGGCCCTCAATGAAATTGAGTTTGACACCCCTGATCTAGTCTATCTGGATTTCTTTACAAGCTTTGAAACATGATTATATTGATTATAATTTGAAGAAAGTATCCCATTCCCACCTTAAAAGGAATGTATGCATTCTTTCCTATGAGTCCAAGATCGAGAAAATAGCTTTAATCAAATAATATACTGGTGAATTTCCATGCTTTATTGTTCTTTAACTTTGCATAAATTTAAGCCAATTAATTTAAGAAACATGGTTAACATCAACCAGAAATTGAGCTAATAGAATACTGGACCACAGCAATATTTTCAAAGTCCTGCTTGTTTGAAGATCTTTGCTGAGGCAATAGATATGCTTGCAAAAACATACTGTTATATCTGTTTGTATATTATACGTAAATCATATATTCTAAGACATTTGCTGCATAGGTTAATTGACTATGTTTTATTGTTTAAGGTCCTAAAGAATTCTTGATTTGTTGAGCACTTGATTATCTCACAAATACAGAACAAATACATATTATAAGGTGCTTTTTCAAGAGACAACTGGACTTTTTTGTTTCTTTGAAGACATTTCATTTCTCATCCAAGAAGCTTGTTTAGCTCTGACAGGATAGTTGGGAATGGAAGGATTTATATTCCTTGCGGACAGCTGGTTATTTGCATCCTTTTAGAGGGTCGTTGAAACACTTGAAGGTTGAGCACTACCTTAGGGTTACCTGAATAGTGCTCCTGGTTCCTGTGATGTGCAATTTTTTTCCTCATGGAAATCCCTTCCTGCTCCCACACCATTCAAAAGGTGTTCATCCCAAATTGTATAGCTAAACGTCTGTAGAGATTCTCAGTCATCCAGGTCATGGTTGTCCCAAAGGTGCTTTTTCAGGACGCAACTGGCCTCTGGATGAGAAACAAAACATCTTCAAAGAAAAAACAAAAAAGTCCAGTTGCCTCTTGAAAAAGCACCTTTGGGACAACCATGACCTGGATGATTGAGAATCTCTACAGACTAATACATAGTATACTATCTTTCTAATGTAATCACATTGGGACATCATTTGAGATTCAGCCACAACATTTTCTACCCAAGCTCCCAGCTTAACCTACCAATATTAACACCTGTCACTTATTAACTTACCTAGTACCATACTCCCTTTGCTTCCTGGCCAATCAAACTTACTCTATGCTGAACTATATTTCTCTGGCTAACTCTGCCATCAGGTTTCTGGATTTGAGTCTGTGACCTATTTTAAATTTTTTACTCATTTAGCCCACCTCTTAGTTATTTCTTGGAATGTCTTGTCACAAAACTTATGACAAAATTTAGGGCCACTACAATGTTTTAAGGAAACTTTTCTCTTCAATAATTCCCTTCAGTGAGTCTTGAATGATAAATGAATTCCTCTGGAATAACAAATGGAACCTGAATAGTGCTAATATTTCTCCCGCAAAGTAATCTGGAAATTAACATTTTGTTTTTGTTATAATGTAATGAATGCTGTCATTAAAAATGCATCCCTTAAATGTGAAAGGAGTTTAAAAATTTGAGCGTGCCTCTCAAGAGACTTTTTATAAAATAGAAGCAATGAAATCTTGTCAAAAAGAAATGATAAGATCCAGGTAGCTTCAAAAGTCTTCCATCTTTCCATCAACAGTGTTGAGACTGTATCAAAAGCTCTTGTGTATTTATTTAACACAATGAATGTCTGTTCAGCTATATGCACATACAATCTCTCAATATTTTTACTGTTTGTACCATGATTGGTTGCCAGCATCCTTTAATTAGCCAAATCAACTATGACAGAAAGTAGATAGCACAAATAAAGTGATAATAATTTGTGAATAAATAAATTCATAAAGTGAATAATGCTTCTGAATGGTAATTTATGAAACCAAAATTAATGTTTGCTGTCTTTGTGTCAGTACTAGCACTGGTATAGCCATGTATCAGTTACTTATCTATAATACGTAGTGAGTGTCAGGACTGTGAAAGAACAGCATGTGGTCTATGGAAAAACATCTTCTTGTCTAGAGGGAGGCATTTGCTCAGGCGTGTGTCTGCTTCCTTTCTATTTGTTATCTATTTTATGCTGCATTTTAAAAGCAAAAGATCTCCCAAGTTACATTTTAAAACAATAATATATCCAATAAAATCAACTCAAAAGCAAAGTTATTTAAAATAGCAACACTATAAAAGCATAAGTAATAAAGGGGACATCTATTTATATAAAAGCAGGTTGGAGCGTCCTGGTCTTTAATGTTCCTTAAAATAAGTCAAGATGCAGCAATTATAAAATCTGTTGACAGGTATGAATGTAACTATTACTGAAGCCAGTGAATCTCTTCTACTGAATGACCTAAAACAACTTTTCACTGACAAGGAGCTCCATGGGTGATTTTGGAGTGATACAAGCATGCTCCTAGCTCTGGTCAGAACCTGAGGGAGTAGGAACAAGAATTAACAGTCTTGCCTGAAATATGTAAAGTCATGCACAAATTGATTTGGGGGGAGATGAAAGAGCAAAATGAATGCCTACTTAGTAGAGACATTGGTAGCATCTTGCTTGCTCTAGTTGTCTAAAGAATAACCCTCTTGATGTCAGTGATTGACAGGCTGGTTTTACAGCTGCATATCAGTCAGCAAAAATGTGATTATATTGCACTGACCTACACACAAAAAAATGTACTAATTTAACCAGCTTTACAAATTGGTCTAGCCTAGGGCCTAATAGGCAAAATTAAATCATACAACACAGAATCATGGGGCTGGGAGGGACTTCACAGGTCTTCTACCTAACTCCCTGCTCATGGCAGAAGCCTCATACCATCTCAGTCAAATGATTGTCCGGTGTATTTTTGAAAACCTCCAGTGAGCATCCACAATGCCAGAAGGCAAACTATTTCAGTGATTAATTGTTCTCACTGTCAGAAAAGTTCTCCCTACTTCTAGGTTGGACCTTTCTTTAACAAGCTTCCACTCATTACTTGTCCTGCCCTCTGGTGCTTTGGAAAATAAGCCAATCCCTTCTTCTCTGTGACAACCCTTTAACATGTTCCTGGAAGCCAGCAAGGTCAGATGGACTTTGCAAAGAATGTTATTGTAGAGCACAGAAATGGTGATAAAGAAAGCATGCTTCCAATGTCTCACAAATGGCCTTGTTTTTGATAGGCCCTGGGGATTGTCAATTTTTAAAGAATGGGCAGAAACATAAAAAAAAAAAAACATTGTCCCATAAATAACTCATGAAGGATTTTTTAATAGATAACAACTAGCATCTTGAATTACACCTGAAAATGGATAGTAGGTGCAGCTCATGACATAGACATGACAGATGGCTATACTAAGATAAGCCTATAACTACTCAACAGAGCAATTTGGACTCACTGAAATTTCTAAGGGCTCTTCAAAGACAACTCCATGTAAAACACATTGAAATAGTCCAGACATGAAGCGTCAAGATGCAAGAATGATTAGATGTGTTGATCAGTCCAGAAAAGTGTAAAATTGGTGTTCAAGATATACAATGCCTTCCTAACCTTAATTGTCATTGTTTTTTCAAACAAAACAGCTTTTTGTCCAGAAAGACCCCTAAATTCCATATCTATTCTATCTGAGAAAGTATAATCCAAGGAAAAATAAGGTAGAATTCACCCTTGAATCCAAGGCCACCAAGTCTTGGAAGGAGTGAGTCCAATTCTGTTCCTCTGTTGGAAGTTAGTACCCACCCCTCTCCTAGGAAAAAATGAAATATTCCAGGAAACATTAAAAGGCAGAATATTTC
>JAEANM010028622.1:0-10332 GCA_017656035.1 Myanophis thanlyinensis
TGAATATGTTGAAAAGTAGTATTTAAGTGTCACTTTCAAGTGTATATAATAAATTTTTTTCCTACACTTTTTTTTTTCTGTTGCAAAACGTAATCTATTTTATGGATAGCCCTTGTATATTATAGGTGTTTCCACTTATATGGATGTATGTTGGTTCTGATTTGGTTGCCTTGCCACCTTTCCCATGGATAGACAGAACTGGCTATTAGAGAGCTTATTACTTGCAGCTGCTTCCATTTAGAATAACTTACATTTATTGTACTAGTGCTTTTTTTCATCTGCTATAACAAAGGCAAGTAGTATAATTTTACAGAAGGGAAAGAGGGTTTATTTGCCTCCCTGAAAGTGCTTCAGTGTCTCTCAACCTGGGCAATTCTAAGAAGAGTGGATTTCAACTCCCAGAATTCCCTAGCCAGCAACTGGCAGGGGTGTTCTGGGAATTGAAGTCCACAAGTCTTAGAGTTGCCATGGTTTAGAAACACTGCTGTATGAGTTGTGCTCAGAAATAATTGGTATTTGCTTGGATTAGATTCAGCTCTCCATCTATAATTTTGTGGCATATTTGGAATCACTCCTTTTATTGAAAAAGAAATAATCTTTCCCATATGGTGTTGTATTTCAGAATTCCAGGCTGATTGACTTCTGTAAGCTAGCACTGTTTATGTTTTTCTGTATTTATGGGTGGGTGTAAGGAACAAAACCCTAAAAAAATTGATTATAGATCAATCTATATAGTTCTCATACTTAAATCTAAATTATTTTAATTTCCTACTGCTTGGTAAATGCTAACATTATTTTTGAGTCTTCAAGTATTTGAGCGTGCTCCATTTCAAAACATGAAGTACATAAATCATAAAATCAATCTACCATTATTAAAATAAAGATATTTTCCAGATGAACTTAACTTATAGTGACTACATCTATTTTTCTGCAACAGTATGGAAGTCAATTGCTATTGTCTTCCTAAATATTTTTTGTTGTCCTGTCTAAGTCTCCAAGTGGGAGAAGGTTGGAAATGAATATCACACCTTTTTATTGTAGGAAAATATAAAATTTTATTCCAGTGTCTGTTAGAAGTTTTAGATTAAATTGATTGTTTATTTTTAATTATATATATGGCATTGATTGTTTGAATTGTTAATGGATGTCACTGTGATTGCAATCTAGGATAAGTAGGTTAACCTTAAAACCACAAATTATTTGTATTGACTTCTGAATCCTTCTTTCTACAGTCCAGTATTGATACATGTACACAATGTTTAAAAATGAGGTGGAAATGATTCTGAATGAAAAAAGTATTGCTCAGGTAATGCAAGTGTTTCTTTACCTCTTTTATCAGGAAAAATCACATCTTTGCTAGCTGTTATAAAGCAAAGTGTAATATTACTATCTTGTTAAGATAACTGTTAGTATTTCACTTATTGCTCTGTTCTCAACAGCAGTGTATTTGGAAAGAAAGTTCCCCACAATATATTATAAGTAGAATTATCTGCAAATCTAGCCACAGGGGGTTGCAAGCCAGTGACTTCTGTGCCATTCCAAAGCCCGGATAAATAGAGCAGGTTGCGTCAGGAAAGACATCACATGTAAAATCATGCCAAATTTAAACATGCGAATCATCAGTGTGAATTCCATACTGGATCAGTTTAGGAGGAGGAGGAGGAGGAATAAGTATTATTTGCAGAATTAAAGGTTGCAATTCAGTCTCCTGACCTTCTTAAAGACATTGGAATGTGGGAATAATTTGGGGAAGTTACTGAAAGGGATAAGTGATTTTTTTTGCTTATTTCGAGCAGTATTAAGAACGGGCATGGGAACCAGAGGCATATGGAACCATTTCAGTTTCCATCCTTAAAATATCTCCCAATCCAAATAGTGATTTTTCAAGCATTGAATAAACATTAATAGGGGGCTGTAAATTGTTTGCTTCCAAGAGGCAAACTTACTTTCAATCCTATCTTTAATTTTGCTTAGAATTTTTTTTTAGAAATATGCCATTTCTTGGGTTTGGGGGAAGGGTTGCATATGAGTATCATATTGGCCACTCATAATTTACAACCAGATTTTAAACATTTGTCTTCATAGAATCTCTGCTCTAAATATTTGTTTCTAAGAAAACTTGACAAACTACATCTGACATGCTACAGTGACTTAATCTGGGGAATTGAAATTTCTGATGAAACAGAAAAATGACTGATTATTGTTTTGATTATGCATTTTTATTCAGAATTTAAATAGCTTCCTTGCAGTTTTAGAAAGTCAGCTTTAAAAGTGACATAAATTGCTTGTATCATATATTAATAGCAATATTCTCATACATGTTAAGAAGTCAAAGTAAAAAAGATTGTAGATTGGGAAAATGGGTGTAAAAGAATTGGTAGAAAAAAAATGTGCATATAGAGAAAAATGGCAAATAATGTAGCTAAAGAGAATGAGGAATGTATTTAAAAGTGACAGAAAATGCAGAGACATTGCGGTGGAGATAAAAATTTTTCTGAATAGGGGAACCAGTAGAGTTAATGCAATTAAAAATAAAGCCTAGGAATGCTAGAAAGTATATTTTAGAGATTTATATGGGAATAATAGTGATATGTTGAAGAGTAAAATTGAAATCAATGCTATAAAAATATGTGCCCAAGAAAAGACTGATGAAGTAATGAATGCTGTGGTAATGTTGAAGAATGCAACTATATGTGTTGATGGCATACTTGGATAAATATTCAGGTATGTTTCTGGTTTCTGGTGTGAATTCTTTAATTATCTTTTTGTAATTTTGTCCTGTGTACTATATTGTAATTTGTTATTTTTATATTGCTTTTTATTATTGTGAGTTGCCCAGAGATGGTTAGAGTCGGGAGGCATCAACATTGAATAAATTATGCAAAAAATGCACCTGTGCCTGATAATTGGAAGAATGCTGTTATTGTACTCCTGTAAAAAGTTAACAAAAATGGAGTTAACCAGTCATTAATTTTGAGAATGAATGACAGTTTTGTATAATCCAAAGATATAGCATGAAAATTTATTCACACATTGGAAGTAAATATAGGTAGACATAGAATACTACACTTAAAATATATTTGGGAATAAGATTTAGGTAACTACCATGTTTCTCCCAAAAGACGCCCCATCTAGAAAAGAAGCCCTATCATGTTTTTCAGTGCATGTGATAAAGTTAAGCTCCACCTACAAAATTAGCCCTAATTAATATCCCGCCCACCCCGGGGTGCAGGGGGTGGGGTGAGGCACACAGGTAAAAATTAAGCTAGGGTGGGGATGGTGGATGGTGGAACTGCCTTTCTTATCAGGCCTCGCCTACCCAACACCTGCCTCACCTTCTGTGTCCGCTTCTTCTGTGGGCACTTGCTGCCACTCGCACGCATCACCCCAATATAATAATATAAACAAAAGGTGGAATATAAACAAAAGGTGGAGAACCACCTAGCAGACAACAACCCAAGGCAGGTGGAAGGGATTGCAGCATCTAACCAACTACAAGGGCAACATGATGGAGACAGTCAATGCTGATGCCTCGTTGGTGGAAGAGCTGAACACCTTCATCGCCCACTATGAGGTAAAGGGACCAGACTCTGTGGCACCAGCCACTGGCCCTCCAATCTCCAGCCACTCATCCTGCATGAACATCAAGTGAGAGCTGCATTGAAGGCCGTGAATCCCAATAAAGCCATAGGTCCAGATGGAGTGCTGGGGAAAGTGATAAAAACCTGTGCTGACTAACTAACAGGGGTCCTAACAAGGATTTTCAACATCTCCCTGCAAACTGCCAGTGTACCAACTTGTCTGAAAGCAGCCACCATCATCCTGGTTCCAAAGAAAATGGCCATTAACAGCCAGAATGACTACAGACCCATCGCACTGATGTCTGTAGTGATGAAGTGCTTTGAGAAACTGGTTCTCCAACACCTCAGGTCATGCCTCCCATCAAATTTTGACCAACACCTACAGAGGAAACAGGTCGACAGGTGATGCCATAGCCACGGCCCTACACACTGCATTGAGACACCTGGAAACACCTGGGAACTATGTCAGGATGCTTTGCATAGACTATAGTTCGGCCTTCAACACCATTCTGCTGGGCATCCTCATTGAAAAGTTGACTGACTTAAATCCCCCCCCCACCTGCGACTGGATCAGAGACTTCCTGACAGACCGCCCACAAACAGGGCTGGGTCCTTTACATCCTTCACCCTGAAGCTCAGCACAGGCTTCCTTCAGGACTGTGTTCTTAGCCCCTACCTGTGATCGCTATACACACACAACTGCATACTTTCAGACCCATCTAACATGGTAATAAAGTTTGCAGACGATATCACCCTGCTGGGCCTTATCACCGGAGGAAATGAATGATGAAACTGCTTACAGGAAAGAAATCCAGAACCTAACTACATGGTGCTCAGAAAACAATCTGCACCTAAACACCAGCAAAACTAAGGAAATGGTGCTGGACTTCTGGAAACAGAGAGAGGAACCTGCCCCACTCTTTATCAAGGGAGGCTGCGTGAAGCCTTCAAATTCCTAGGAGTGCACCTCGGCCAGGACCTCACTTGGAAAAGTAACACATCCCAGGTGATCAGGAAGGCCCAACAAAGACTCCATTTCCTGAGACTCTTATGGAAAAACCAGGTGGCACAGCGGCTGATGACTTCTTTCTAGCAGTCAACGATAGATAGCATCCTCACATATTGTGTCACAGTATAGTATGCCGGACTAACAACCGCGGACAAGAAGGCACTACAGAGAGTAATGAGCACAGCACAAAAAATCATGGGCTGTCCCATAACCCAACTGGAGGAAATAGCCAGATCCCGCTGTCTCAACAAAGTGAGAAAAATCCTCAGGGATGACTCTTACCCAGGACAGAACTTCTTCATACCTCTACCATTAGGCAAGAGATATAGAAGTATAGCCAGCCAGACAAAGAGGCTGAAAAATAGCTTCTATCCATGGGCCGTCCGACTTCTAAATGCCACAGAACACCACGACTAGACTTAATACAACAGACTCACAGTGCAACGTGCAATATGTACATATCGGTGGAATAATGTGTGTGTGTGTTTGGGTGTGTGTGTGTACACACACAAACATATAGGTCTAGGTGTGTTCGGGTCTTTTCCCGTGTAAGATTGAGAGTATCTTGGCGACGGTCCCACTCGCCATCCTCTGTCTGGTGCTTTCGGCATCGTGCCAGTGAGAGCAAAGCATGATTGGAGCTGCTCTCTCTCTATAAATACTGGTGTGCTGGGCTGGTTGGCTGCGCTGCTGCCTCTTGATTGGTTGATGGAGTTGATGTTGGTATAATGGGCTGCATAGTTTGTTAGCCTGGGCATTTCATGGGGTTAGGGATTTGTTTATAAGTCTGGAGATGTATTCTGAATTTGAATGTATTCTGTGTTTCTGTGCTTTGTGTGATTGTACCGATGGAGGCTCCTTCAATTTCGCTGCACACATGTTGTGCGTTGACAATAAAGGATTGAATCATCCCAGCCTCCATTTCGCCCTCAGATGCTTTCTGAAAAGTCTCTTTGCAGCCTGTAATAGATCTCTGGGGAGATGCATGCGGGTGGCGGCAAGCAGCCACAGAAGAAGAAGACATGCACGCATTACCCCGGCCTCTGTTTTGATTTCAGATGCCTTCCGGAAGGCATCTGCAGCTCTGTTATCAGCTGCAGAGGGCTTTGCAGAAGGCATCTGCAGCTGATAACAGAGCTCCGGATTGCCCTGAAGCTCTATTTCAGCTGCAGAGAGCTTTCCATTTTGTCTTCAGATGCCTTCTGGAAAGGACGATCTGAGCTAAAAAGAGCAGCCCACACACCTAACGCGCCTTACCTGGCCCCTGGGGTGCTGCTTTTGCAGCTGTGTTGCTCACTTTTTTTGCTCTTTATTCATTAGGGTGAATTCTGGGTGTTACCATAAAAGAGGACCTGGGGCACTCACATTGCAGCACTGGTCAAAAGGGCCCAATTACTACTTGAGACTTTTCAGGAAACAACTGAATTAAAAACTGCTGGTGACCTACCACTGCACCATGGAGAATATTTTAACTTACTGCTTCTGTGTATGGTTTGCCAATTGCACAGTGGCAGATAGGACAGTGCTCCAGAGGATTATCATCATTGCCCAGAGGATCATTGGTTGTTCTCTCGCCTCTTTGGAACAGCTTTATAGCTCTTGCTGCCTTAAGAAAGTTCAAAACATCCTTAAAGATCCATCCCATCCTGGGCACCATTTTTTTGAACTATTACCGTCTGGCAGATAGTACTGGACAATGAAAACAAGGACAAATAGGCTGAAAAACAGCGGCTATCCCAGAGCAGTAATTATATTGAATGCTACTGTATAATGCTATATTAATGCAATATCAGGGTTTTCAATTCAGTTGTATAGAATGTGAAGGATATGATTTTTTTTTTAGTTTTATAGTTCTAATGTACACTGAAGATGCATTTAATTTCATTGTACGAGGTGCAATGACACTAAACTATCGGGCTAGTTTAATATAGAAGAGGTTGCTTGTAAAGTATTGTATTATAAAGAAATGGTGGTGGTAATAGCTGAGATGATAAATTATCTCCAGGTGGAGTAATTTGCTAAGGCACCTGAATACAACAAAGATGCACATCAAAAAATGTCAAATCAGTTACATTGGATTTAAGATTTATGAATCTACTACACACACACACATTTGCCCCACTCAAGCACTGAATTGGAAAGGGTGAATATTAGATTTTCGTTGCTGGCAATGTAAAAACCTGGGTCAATTGGTTGATATGATTTGATCTTGTGAATCATTGATGTTTCTGAAATAATATTTTAATACAGGTAAATAGATTGTGGTAAAAAATAATCCCACCTCTATCCCATTAATGTTTTAGTCCCTTTTTAATCCAGTTTTTGTTAACTTTTAATGTGTTAATTGTTAATGCTTGTTGTTTTTAATGTTTTTAACCTAATTGTTATTGTTGTTTTATGATGATGTAAGCTCTCCAGAGTTGTGTGAGTTGGGAAGCATATAAATTTAACAAACAAATAAAATGTTTAAGACAACTGTATAAGATGTTATTGATGTTTAATTTTCTGCCAATATCTGGAATCTGACTATTTTTGAAGAATTATGGTTACATTAGCCTTAGGATTTTATAAAAGTAGTATTATTGTTTTATAATACTTGTTAAAAAAAACAGTATGGCTAGGTGTGTGTTAGAAACAACACTGAGCACATTGCTGGGTAGCTTTTTAAAAAGTTTGCACTTCAATAGGTAATTGAGAAATATATGGAGGTGAAGCAGAAAATTAATTGTATGATTGTTGATTTAGAAAAAGTGAATGATTAAGTGAATAAGTTTGAACAGTGTAGTTTTGCACAAATATGGAAATAGAGTTTGGTTATTGAATGCATGAATGGCATATAATGAAAGTAGAGTAGGTGAGAGAATAAGTGGAGTGCTCACATAATTTTTCAATATTGATCTAAGAGCAAGATAAATAAGTGTGATTTTTCCTTGCCTGTTTACTGTGTTGATGGACAAATGTATAAGAAAACCATATAACATTAGATGTGTGTTGATTGGAAACATTGATGTGCAAATGCTGTTGTATCAGAGCATGCCTTGTTATTAGGTAAGAACCAAAATGATGTGTAGCAAATATTAAACGTATTATATCATGCAAAGAGGATAGGTGAGGATCTGAAAATTAATAATAGCTGTGTTTGATTAGGAAAATGGATTGAATATTTGCAAGTGATATGTTAATGGCAAAAACTTGGAATAAATAGACAAAATTTTACTAAAGATAGAAAAATGCATGAAAATACTTTGATAGAAATATAGATATAAGAATGTGTTAGTTGCAAGGGATGAGTATTTATCAGGAAGAAAAAAATGGTTTTTAGTATAGTTTGTTTCTACTCACCTTGTTATGTGGAAGTTCTTATTAGAATGAGTAACCATATAAATTTAATAAATAAGTTATATGGAAGTGAGAAAGGTATTATATAAACTAGATTTAGTTACATTTCTTTTTTTCTTTTCTCATTTAGCTTTAGTGTATTTTGTGTACCTGTTTTTATTATTACTTCACACACTTCCAAGGCCTGCATAATGTTGCTTGCCTTGAAATGGAAAAAGCATGTACTACATAAGAATTTTGCTACTGAAAATCCGTAACAAATACTTAGAGCTCTTACTGTGCCTCTTATGGTTTCCTCCAGGTGTCAGTCTTGTATCATGCCTCAGGAGTAATCTAATAACTTTCATGACAATGGTAAAGGCTTACTTAAAATCCTGCAGAAGATACTTTGGTGATTGAGAGAAAATGCTGACTTCTGAATTAGGCCTGCATTGATCCCCTTTTTACTGTAAAGTTGATTTTATCAGATCAAGAATTTGAGCACCTGCCTTTTAATGGGACATCTTGGGACAGGATAAAGGATGTTATGTATGGTGTGTGTGTGTAGTGAAAATTGACTTAATAGAAATTGTTAGTGAGAAATTATGTTACATGAATTGAAAGCATATTGAATAGAAGCATGCAAGAACAGTACAACTTATTAAACAAACTCTCACATTAACATCTGTAAGACCAATCTTCTTGCAAGCTACTGACAGGCTGGGCAATGTGTACTAAATGAACTATCAAAATGAATCCATAGGCCTATGCAAGGCCTATGGATTCAATTCCCATTGAAGGGTTGAACATGGAACAACTAGCATGGAGAATACACCTGAAGAGTCCTCAGTAAGGATGAAATTGATCATGTAGTACGTTTTACTGGTCAGTAGCTAGAATTTCAGACTATAACAGTTTTATAGCAATAGAATAAGTGCTTGAGAGTGAAAAAAGTATATTTACAGTTTATGTAAATTTCCAATGCTATTGCATTATGTCATATTTTGATTTTTCACTGCTTCCCAGTATAGCTACTGAAATCTATGGTTATTTTACAATTGGTTAAATATGCATTCTGATACGCATGAACTAAAGACTGATGATTTTATTTTGTAAACATAGATAGATAGATAGATCATACATCAAGAATAATAAGATACAACACTTAATGATAGTCATAGGATACAAATAAGCAATCAAATCATTCTAGGAAACAATAAGCAATATAAATAGTAAGGATATAAGCAACAAAGATATAGTCATAAGTGGAGATAGGTGATAGGAACAATGAGAAGAATAATAGCAATACAGACATTGCAAATAGTTTGACAGTGTTGAGGGAATTATTTGTTTAGCAGAGTGATGGTGCTTGGGAAGTGTTTTTTGTTGCAATAATGCTATTTCTCTGCAACCTTATCACACTATAAAGAAAAATGTGAGATATTTTGGTGTTTTATGTACCAATAGATCTATGTACTGTCTTTCTTTTTCTTTAAATATTTACCATAGTTACTTTGACGTATTCATTTTCTTCGGCTTATTCTCAAAGGAAATTTATTTGATTGTAAAGTGACAGAAACGTGAAACTTTATTTACAGTTTCTATTCCTGTCAGTGTCCATTCAATGTGATAAACAAATATAAATAAACTAGACAAAAACATAACAAATGAAACAAATAAAATGTAAGTCTTACTAATATTATCATAAAACAAAACAAAATAAAATGTTGCTTAGCATTGGAGTTGTTTAGACCAAGGATGTCAAACTCAAGACCCAGGGGCTGGATCCTGTCCATGGCGTGCTTAGATCTGGCCTGCAATGCCTCTGCCAGCAAAAATGGAGCTCGGGAGGGCTATGGGTAATCCTCTTGAGCTCCGTTTTCCTGGCAGAGGGTTGCAGGATGCCATTGCAGTCAAAAATGGAACTTGGAAGCCCGGTTTCACTGGCAGAGCGCGTGGGCTACCACAGGTGTCCTCGACATGAGTGACATCGAGCTGACCTACCCTGGTCCCCTGAGGTCAAACACAACCGTGATGTGGCCCTCAATGAAATCGAGTTTGACACCCCTGTTTTAAATGCTTGACCAGAAATGAATAAACTTATCTTTTCGTCATTAAAAGCAATTAAAACCAGAACAATTTTCAGTCTACTTAATGTTATAGATTTGGTAAGAGCCCGGATGTGCTGGATATCAGCTGAGGCCAGATTTTCATAGCAGTGGAACACATTTTATCTTTTCAATAGGCAACTAGGCTGCACTGGCTTTCTGTGGCTTTTTGGGTGCGATTCAAGGTGTTGGTACTTACCTTTAAAGCGCTCCATGGCTTGGGACCCGGACTCCATGGCTACGGGACCGCCTGTTGCCACCATCAGCCTCCAACCGACCGGTGCGCTCCCACAGGGCAGGCCTCCTCGGGGTTCCA
>JAEANM010028623.1:0-10332 GCA_017656035.1 Myanophis thanlyinensis
ATTAAATAAATAAATAAATATATTATTATGGCTGCCATTTTGATTTTTTAAAAACCACAACTTGCAGATCTGCTGCTGGTGTTCTTTCTCCTCCCCTTCCCATTTATTAATTTATTTATTAGGTTTATATTGTCACCTATTTGCCCATGATGACTTAAGGTGGCTTACAAATATAAAACCACATTAGTACAATAAAACTAATGGTAGAAACAAATAATATAATAAAATCACTATAATACAATAAAATCATCCCCACCCACCATCCACCCTGGTGACAGCAGATCACATGAGCCATTTAATAGGCTCCATCCCATTCTGGGTTCCCCAGGCCCACTGACAGAACCAGGTATTCAATGCCTTCTGGAAGAGTATTAGAGTAGGGGCCATTCTAATCTCTGGGGGAATGATGTTCCAGAAAGAGGGAGCCACCACAGAAAAAGCCCTTCTTCTCGGTTCCATGAGATGTATCTCCCTCAGGGATGGGATCCGCAACATTCCCTGCCTCCCCACTCTGATGGGTCAGGTAGATGTAACCAGCAAGAGATGGTACCTCAGATAGCCTGGTCCCAAGCCATGAAGGGCTTTAAAGGTGGCAACCAGCACCTTGAATTGCACCCAGAAGCAAATCAGCAACCAATTCAGCTCCCGCAGGAGAGATAATATATGTGCACACCGGGGTCTGCACAAAACCATGTGGGCCACTGCATTTTGCACCAACTGAAGCTTCTGGATGCTCTTCAAGGGCAGCCCCAAGTAGAGTGTGTTGCAATAGTCAAGACGGGAAATGACCAAGGCATGAGTGACTATAAGTAGGGACTGTCAGTCCAGGAAAAGGCGTAACTAGTGCACACCCCGCAGTTGCACAAAGGCCCTCCTGGCCATGACCACTTCTTTGAGCCGGAGTTGTGAGTCCAGGAAAAACCCCAGAGCAGTGGTGGAATTCAAAAAATGTTATTACCAGTTCTGTGGTCATGGCTTGTGGGTGTAGCTGAGGAGTCATGTGACTGGGTGAGAAGTTTCTGTAAACAAGGCAATAAAGATTAAGCTAGAAACAACAACAGAATGTTTTTTTCCTGCCTTCCTTACAGGATTAACCCTGTAAAGTAGGAAAAAATAAAAGGAGATTTCTTCTGGTTTTCCAAACTGCTTAGAAAATTTACTACTGCTGAATTTTACCTCTGGCATAGGGTCTGTTTGGGGTAGTGCCACCCCATTCAAGACCAACGATGGCAATTCTCCCTGAGCCAACGAACCCCAAACCCAGAGCCACTTTGCCTTGCCAGGGTTTAGTTTCAGCCTGTTACTCCCCATCCAACCCCTAACAGCCTCCAGGCACTGCGAGTGGGAAGACACGGCATCCCTTCAAGAACTAATGATTAGTTCAGGTGTTCCTTCCCTTCCCATCTCCCCACAACTCCTGCAAATTTAAAGAGGATGAGAGGCCTCTTTAAACACACACAGATGACTGCCCTAAGATGGCAGGAGGTACGGATCTCAGACTGTCTGGAGGATGGATTTAGGTCCAGTGCCCAAAACTCAGTCTGACCTCAATCAGAAACAAACACAGTAAAAACAGATAAAACCCCTAAATATGGGCTTTTGCAAACTGGACTGAATATGCTACATAATACCCTTGCTTTGGGCTAAAGTTTTAAGTTGAACACACACACACACACACACCCCTCTGATTTGATCCAGTTCAAACTGGGCTATTTTTCAAATGAGCAAAATCTGATCAGTAAACACCAAACATTTTGCAGCCATAACAGCTTTTAAATGGTATTTTGTCTTCTGTTGTCTTATCTAGTCTCTTTTCAAAGTATTTCTGTTCAAACTTTCATTATTTTTCTCCCATAATTCCAACTCATAAACAGAATAAAATTAAACTGAAAATGATTAACTTCCCATTTCAAAAATGGGGAACTCTTTATTGGTGATAACCTTCTCACAAACGTGTTACATTACCTCTAATATTCTTGTTTAGTCACAGAGAATGCAAAATGTTTTTATCAAGTAATAATGCACTGAAGCTGATAATTTTGTTTCATTTGCTTATTTAAACAATTTGTACAGCCACACATTTCATTGCTGCAATTTTTATATTTTGTTTTCTTGGAAAACTGAACCAGAAGCTCATTGGGATGGAGGGGGGCAGTGAATATTTTCTAAATTCCTGTTCTAATAGTTCTGAAAGGTTCAGATTACTATTTTTCCAAAAGTTTTAAAGTAGCTGGAGATCTCCTTGGAAGAAATGGCAGACTGAAGAGCGGAGCAAACAATCATGAAGAGTAGAACATCTACTGGTGAGTAGAACATCTCTTTGTAATTCTTCTGAGGACATGGAGTGGACTTGAGATTGCTTACAAGTGCTCAAGACAGTTGTTCTCATAAGGAAACTGCAAGACAAAAGGTTTAGACCAGAGATGAAATTCAGCAGGTTCTAGCAGGTTCACTAGAACCAGTAGTAAATTTTTTAAGCAGTTCAGAGAACCGGTTGTTAGAAGAAATCTCCTTTGTTCTTTTCCACTTTACAGGGTTAATCCTGTAAGGAAGGCAGGAAAAAAAAAGCATTCTGGTATTGTTTCTAGCCTAATCTTTATTGTCCTGCTTACAGAAACTGCCCACCCAGTCACATGATTCCCCAGCCACGCCCACCAAGCCATGTCCACAGAACTGGGAGTAAAAAAAATTGAATTCCACCTTTGGTTTAGACCTCTGGGAACAGCCATGTTGTTCAAACTTCTGTTAGCACCTTCAAAAGGACACTGTGTACAAACCCTTCATTTTCTAGTCACTTTTAGAAATCACTTAAGTACTTTTCAGCTATTGAAAACTTTCGGATTTATATGTTTATAGCACCAGGTGAGTTTTCTTCAATCCTTAGTGAAATATATTGAAATACAAATTTAAGGACTTAAAAAAAATCTTTTTGAATAAACAGCAAAAGGGTGATTGGAATTTTAGTTTTTTATACATGGAAGAAGATATTATTTCAAGAGATGGTGATAAGTTATTAAAATAGTTTATACTTTTTGTTATTAAATTTCTTTTTAAAAATTTCCTTTTTTTTCTTCACTGTGTTCCTATTTTTTTTCTTTCTTTTCTATGTTTCTTCTGCATTTTCTTTTCTTTTTTATTTTTATCCTAATTTGTAACTTAATAAAATTATTTAAAAAGAAAAGTAGAGTGAATGCATACCATATATTGCTGAGGGCATGTATGCTTTTTGGCAGTTCAGTACTATTATACTCTATGTTAAAGGTGATAAATCAGTAAGAGGCATGCCCTAAATCAGTATTTAATTCATCTTCAGTGTTATTGAATGGATGGAAAGATGCTACAGCTATTCAATCAATCAAAATTCCACTTCATTTAGAATAATTCGAATTTATCCTAAAGGATTTTTATCTATATATACCCATTTTTATTTGGATTTGTTCATACACATATTGATTTAAATTTGGATGAGCCCAAATATACATCAATTAAAAACTGTAATCAATAAAATATTGTTAGAAAATTGCTGTGTTAGTCTATAGAGTTAAAAACCAGAAAGATTTGATAGCTCACATTATCTGGTGCCTAAATTGGTTTGATTGATGTGGGATTTTAATATATAGGGATGGGACAGAGAAGATGAGACAGTAACACAGTTTACTGGGAGAGAAGTTACTACACTTTACCAATTTACCACAACTTCAGACCAGTGGTGGAATTCAAAATTTTTTACTATTGGTTTTGTGGGACGTGGCTTGCTGGGTATGGCTGGGGGTCATGTGACTGGGTGGGCAGTTTCTGTAAGCAGGGCAATAAAGATTAGGATAGAAACAACACCAGAGTGTTTTTTCCTGCCTTCCATACAGAATTAATCCTGTAAACTGGAAAAAAAACAAAAGAAAATTTCTTCTAACAACCAGTTCTCTGAACTGCTTAGAAAATTTACTATCCGTTCTAGTGAACCTGCTAGAACCTGCTGAATTTCACCTCTGCTTCAAATGCAAGGTTAGAGGCAACTTCACATACTCTTCCTCTAATGTGCTATATACCATTATCTGCCAACAATACCAGTCTGGATTCTGCAGGAGAAAAACAAGCCAGTTTTTGCGCAAAAGATTTAAGATGGAAACAAATTTAACATCAGGACTGAAAACAAGGAGGAATACAGAGCATCTCAACCTCTCAAGACTATCCATTATTGAGCTCTGTTCATTTGCTTGTTTATATTAAGAATTTTAATAAAATACAAATGCAAAAAAAGGAAAGAAAAACAAAAAGGAAAAGGAAAAATAAAATTAAGAAATATATAAATGACTCCTAACCTTCTTTTCAACCAATTACAATCTTATTGTTCCTTCTCCCTCTTAAATATTTTGCAAATTCCCTCACTCACTCATTTAGTTCTGCATCCTTCCAAACCATAAATCATCCATTTTATTTTATTTTTCTTTCAGCAAAAACTTCATACAAGATTTCCAGGCTTTCAAAAAAGTGTTTGTTGTTTGTTCTCTGACTAAATCAGTTTTGCCAATTCTGCAAATTCTGACATTTTCACAATCCATTCCTCCACTACAGAACTTTCATTATTGACAGTCCATTATAAATCTCAAAGTAGCCCTTTTGGAATAAAGAAACTTTCCCAGCAAATTGAGTGTGAGACTGCTGAACTTTATATCAAGAGATAGCAGGCTATCTCAGAAAGCCCAAACAAACACAATGTGTTTTTAACATAGTACCAATTACTTGATAAGAGGTTTGTAACTTGTTTTCCCCAAGAAATTCATATTTAAACATAAGCAAAATAAAACCATCTTCCTTCTCTAGTTAATACAACTGACAGACTGTTTTTAGACCTTTAAACAGAGTGGTTATTAGTGCATCACTTTATACTTAGTGCATCACTTTATAAATTAATGTGACCTGCATCAATAATTAAGTAAAACAAAGTTATTTTTATATATACCTGTCTGTATATCCCAATAATGTGAGACACTCACCTAAGAAACTGCAAACTATGGCATGTATAGTATATAGTATGTATTCTGACAAATAGTAACTATAATAGGATTTTGAACTTATAGGCTAAAAATAATAGTTTCTGATGCAATATGGTAAAAAATTCTAGAAGCCACATTTCAACCCTTACACATATTCCCATTTCAGCTAAACCATGTTGAAAGTGGTTTCTTTTAAGTATTTTCCAAAAAAAAGAAAGAAAAAGAAAAACCTGCTCCCCCCCCCCCCCCTTCACTAAAACAATAATAGTTAAACAAAGAAAATACAACAGTAAGGAACTGAGAATTTAGCAGAATTTGTAGAATTGTGAAATATAGGTATTGGCTTCACAGGAGACAGCCCTTCTTTTCATATTACATTGATGGTGTAAATGAAGAGATGATTGCCATGGGAAGCCTAGCATTACATGTTGCTGGTTTCCAGAAACCTGACAGCAGAGAATCACAGTTCAGAGAAAACCACCTTCCTGTACATTAAGGTCATCTTTATATCTCTCTCTGATGCAGGGAGGGGCTACTCACAGCTTTCCCATATTTGACGGAACACACAAAAATAACACCTGGACAATCTATAGAGGGTGTTTAAAAAAGTGGAAACATGCAAACCTCAAATCAGACTTCCTCCATTTCTCCTTTAAATGAGACTAATGAATTTAGAGAACCAGTTTAGTATAGTAGTTAAGGCACCAGGTTCAACACCAGGAGATTGTGAGTTCTTTCTTTCCTGCACTGGAGAGAAATACCTGTGTTTCTCCAAAAGAAGGCTGGGTCTTATTTTGTTTTGACACCACTCCCCCCAAAAAAATGGCTAGGCCTTCTTTTTGAAGGGTTCTAATTATTTACTCACCTCGCGGCAGTAGCACCCACAGCCCCACCAAGCAGGAGCCCGCTGTTGGCCCACATCTTCTGCAGCATCGCTCCCATCTCCGTTTCACCTTCAGATACCTTCCGGAAAGCCCTCTGCAACCTATAACAGAGTTCCAGATCATTCCAGAGTGCTATTATCAACTGCAGAGGGCTTTCCGGGAGGCATCTGAAGGCAAAATGGAGCCTGGGGTGATGTGTGCAAGTGGTGGCAAGCAGCTGCAGAAGTGGCCATAGAAGAAGCGAAGAAGGTGTCGGGGTGTGCGAGGTCTGGTAAGTATGGCAGCTCCCACCCATCCCCACCCTAGCTTATATTTTTAACTATGTGCCTTGCCCCACCCCCTGCACCCCAAGGTGGGCAGGGTCTTAATTAGTGCTAATTTTGTAGGTGGGGCTTAATTTCATTGCATGCACTCAAAAACATGATAGAGCTTCTTTTCAAGGTGGGTTGTCTTTTTGGAGAAATGGTATAAAGATGGTTTTTCTCAGAACCATGGTAGGCTCAATAATAAAAAGCAAGAGTCAGTTATTTTGACTTAGAAGGAATGCAGAACCTGGGGGCAGAGTGTAAAGGGGAATCAGCTGGAATCCCTGTGTAGCCAAAAAGTCCAATCCGCTTTGAGCTTATCTAACTGGTTATTAGTTGAAAGATTCCTTTGAATAGGCTTTTGGCAATAAATTTGATTGAACATTAAGTGTGGTTTACTCATTTTTACAAAACAAATTCATCCCTTCATCATTTGGCTTATTAATTAAATCTATCAGTGGAGATCTAACATACTGAGATAACAAAATTATTTACATGCATTGTCTGCTGATCAGACCTGGTGAGGAGCAAGTCCTGTTTGACCTATTTTAGCTAATGTATTGGCAGTGTTTGGGTAGTGGGTCTGGCATGTTGGTAAATCCCAGCCTCTCTTTATGTCCCTTTTATGGGTATTTTTTGGTTTAAAAAATTAGCCAATCTTGATCAATGGAACGGAATGTGTTAGCTTATTGAAAATGTTCCTGCTCTATCAGCATAAACATCTTCCTCCTGTACAATCCTTTTGCTTTCTGTGAAAACAGATATTTCCTTATCCCTAGAATTACTACAAACTTCCTTATTTATAGTTAACAGTTGTCTCGTTATCTAGAGCTAAAACAATGGACATTTTATCTTCCCTATATATCTTATATCCCATATAAGATATATGTCTTCCTTTACATAGATTTTGCTACATGATATATTCACTTGTTTATGCTGACAGGAACCAGCATTGCTATCTTCCCTTATTGTAAAATATTACAACACCAGTACGTAGGTTTTGCTTTATGTTTTAATGAACATTTTAAGGGTTAGGAGTTATTGTGGGTTTTTTCCCCTTTTCTACTTATTTTATTTAACTGCCCAGAGTTATTTATTTAAGATAGGCATAAACCAGTTACTCACAGCACCTGTCTCCCCCTTTTTCCCCATGACTCACAGTATTTAATAAATGTTGATACTTTTCCCTGGAATCTATACATTTGTCACAGGCAGGAAAGAATCCATCCAAATAGTTATCAGCACGCCCACATACTGTTTGAAATCAGACCTTGTCTGCTATCTTGAATTCATTTCTGCATTGTCAGAAGTGACACAAAGGCACTTTCACTTGTGGTCAAACTGTGAGATCAGTTGCCTACATTTGCAGTATTAATGACTCACCAGATAGATCTGGAGGGCACCTTCAAACCATTTTTCTCCTTGAGTTTCAGATTCCCAAAGATTTTTTGAGGACACCAAATTGCTTTCTTTGCTACATAGTTTATGGATGCCATTAGGATTGCAGAGGATTGAAGACTGAGGTGGATTGAGCAATGCCGCAAATGACTGGGGCCAAAGAAAGGATTGTCCTGTTCCATCTGGATTTAAGGGGAAAGTTTGAAGACTTGAACTGCCCTATGTTTATTTTAATGTGTTTCTCATAATGGAAAGAATATATAGTCAACCATCATGACAAATGAGGCCTCCAGGGCCAGTAAATGGAGCTTCAGGAGACTCCAGTATCCCAACTGTAACCTGGATTTTGCAGAGAGCAATGAAATTGAATTGTGAATTTGTATCTGTAGTTATAAAGCTGCATAACATGTTTCTTCTCTTACATCAACATATTTACCTTTGGTAGGAAGATGCATTTGCATTCTTATATATGAATGGGATTGTGTCTCTATTGAAGTGTATGTGAAGCCATGCAGGCTGAAGCTCCAGATCAGAATTCATGTGTTTTATGTGCAAAATAATTCACCAATATTTATCTCATTCAATTTTTCTATAATGTGTCTTGCTATTATTTGTTGCTCTTCTTTTGAAATTTCCATTAGAACCAAATCTGCCATTCTATAGCCCTACACACTGTGAAATGCAAATGATTTTACTCAAAGACCTTACAGAATGAAGATATGCTGGTCTTAATCTACACACACACACACATGTAGAAAGCTTGAATGTGTCCATATCTTGTATGTGTGTTCTAGTAGCTAAGTTGTGTTTCTTAGTATCTTGCAAGATAGTTTCTAGATCAGAGGTGCCCAATACATTGATCGTGATCTACTGGTTGATTGCAAAGGTAATGTGGGTAGATCGCATGGTATATCTTCAGATAGTTGGAGCCAGGCCTCATACATGGCTTGGCCCATTTCTTCTGCAACCAGCAAGCCTTTCCCGAAGGCCTCTGTAGCCGATAACAGAGTGCTGGATTGATCTTGCTGGTATAAGTTTTGTATTTAATTTTGACTTGGTCATTTTATAAGTAGCTCACAAGCCAAAAAATGTGTAGGCACCCTTGTTCTAGATTATAGAGCATAGAATAGCACAGCACACTTGGAGTAAAATTGAACTTTGGTTGTGTTTGAGTCATATTTGTCTCCGCTCTTCAAAGCAGGCCTGTTCAAGAAAGATTCCACAAAAAATACTGAAACTCTTTTTTAAAAAACGGCTTTCATAACTGAATCTTGAAAATTTGACAGCATTTTCCCTCCCTCTGCCTTGCTTATGCCAAAGGAAATTAAGGCAAAGTCATTTTACATTTCTTTCTAGTGTTATCTTCTACTCCTGGATTTATATCATGTTTTGTTAAGTATCACAAGCCTTCTCCAAAGTCATCCCTATATATCTCTATACCTTGCCAAATGTGCCCAATCTAACCAGCCTGCCTCTATTGTTAGCTGAGAATGATGAGGGTAATTTAGTCCACACATTCTCTAAATTACAAAGCAAACATTTGAGAGTATTGCTTGACTATGATGTCATGATGGTCAACAGAAATCAATGCCTGTGGGTCTATTCTGGTGACAGCCATGGCACATAAAATATTATATTTTGAAACGTAAGAGGAATAAATAATCAACTTTTTTAAAAAGAAGGATGAGTCTGAACCAAAGAAGAATAAGATGACTAGGTCATTGAAAATTGTGATATATTGTCTTTTAAAGAGATCCCCTGAGGTGGGGGGAATCCAATGGGGATGGGCAGCATCTGGTTTGGAAAGATGTAAATGTTTCAGAAAAAACTGATAGGGCCACTGCTGGAAATAGTTTACTAGATGGATAAAAAAGAAGGGGAAAAGACCATGAAAAACGTTCATGTCAACAAAATGATTTAAACTACATGATATGTGCCGTAAATGTTCCCATGGCACTGCTAATAAGCTCCAAGCCAAGTTGAAGAATCTAAAATGTTTGGTAGCAAATAAAAACATAGAATGGCATAACAGAAAAAAAAATGAAACAGAAATTATCAGTGGGTTATTTCATTCCTAGATATAAACTCCATTGGAAAATAAAGAAATTCAGAGCTGATCTTGGGGAGAGTATGAATAACCAGTATGAAGGGGAAAGAAGAAATGGGTCATTAAGAAAGATTCAGACAGATATAGGAGGAAACTGAGAAAGAAACTCCAAACAGCCCTGCCTTGCTTTTGTTCAGTTTAAGATGGTACAGAAAAAAAATTGAACAAGCTTTCGAGATTCTATTGATGTACCTTACGACATAAAATAACATTCTTCAAATCTTGCAGTATTGATTTCTTGATTTGGCCTATCTTGCCAGGATGACACAGGTGAAAGTAAAGCAGCAAAAGTGTTGGTCTTTATATCAAGAATTATATAAAATCTAGCACCCTGGAAAACTAGATTCCTCCACAGAATTATTATGGGTGGCCATATCTGTCCACAGTCATAAAATATGTTTGTTAGGGATGGAATATAGTTTAGTACAAAAGTACATTGAAGATGGACTGTGACTATAAGTATCTCTGCTGATTGGCTATTTAAGGGCCCAAAGAGTTGGACTGGAGCCCTACCACTCAGCTGTAGATTAAGCAGTTGTATACTAGCAGCAGATCTGGTTTCAATCTCCTTCCTGGGGGCAGCAACATACTGTGTATTTGGCTGGATTAACTTCTTTTTTGGTGTATGTATGTATGTATGTATG
>JAEANM010028624.1:0-10332 GCA_017656035.1 Myanophis thanlyinensis
TAAATTTTGTCTATCTATTTTTATTTGCTGTAAACCACCCCGAGTCCCTAGGGAGAGGGGGCGGTATATAAATTTAATAAATAAATAAATAAATAAATAAAGATACTTATACTTATATACTAATACTTATTGTAACACACTTATGCAGATCTGTAGTTCAAAATTTACCCTTAACCCCCTCCCCTAAAGACGTCCCAGCTAAGTCACTTTGTTTTAATAAGACAGGCATTAATCACATAATGGAGGTGACAGGTGATAAACGCTCCCTTAGATACTTTTAAAAAGAATAGCTGCAAAAGCAAATTTCACCCTAAACAGAACAAACAGTTTTGGAGCAAGACAACAGTTGTTATTGGATCCTTTCTTCTCCTGAGCAGAACTAAGAGGGGAGGGGAGAAATGTCCAGGTAGTTCTTAAGTAAATTCTCTGGCAGCAGACCAGAACTGGGCATATATATGGCTGAAAGGAAAAGAAACCAAACTAAAAAGATTTTCTAAAGTAAGCAAATTTAAATATGTTTCGAATTGTAGATGAAGAAGCCCACCTTCTTCTCCAATAAAAATCAATAGTTAGCCTCCTGTAGGCCAGCACTAAGATATATAAGCATGGATATCACAAACATGTCAGTCCTCAAAGTTATTGTAAGGGATGGAGAAAAAAAGTCATTTGCATAAAAATGTAACACTAATGCTTGGATTTACATAATATGATAAGCCACAAACTATGGTTTATAAGCATGATTTATAAGGCATGGTAAGACCAAACCAATCACATTACAGCTTAGTAAAATGTATAGATCAAGAAAAAAGTCATAAAAATAATTTTCAAAAACTTCTATCCCCTTTTTGGAATATATGTGTATTCCAGTTCTTTTTTTCTCTCTCCTATCAGCTTACTGATTATATAGCAGCAGTCTTCACCATTTCCACTACTTAAATCAAACACTCAGCAGTCTTTTACCTATTTTAATACAACTCATTAAATCAATATAATGAATCAAACAATACAATTGCATGTTAATACCATAGCAGAATTAAAATACCAACAACCATCCAGTGTGAATTTCCTACCCCTTGCACAAATATTCCTTACTGATTAACTTAGCTTTTTCACAATCAAGTCAAAGTTTAAGTGCTTCCTATTCAATCCTACATACATTTTACACATTCTACATCTACCTATCCACATTCTATTTACTTTAATGAAGCATCATGTAGATGCTTGTATAGTAAATATGTTTTATATTATTACACTTTATTTTGAATATTTTATTTGAACTTTAATTTACTACAGTATCTACCAAAAATTAAATATGCATAGAATATTATTAAAAATAACATGTCAGTTACTCTAATTATTACTGTTTATTAAAACCAGCATTACCAAGAAGATAATAACCAAATAATATAATTTTAATATTATAATGAAACCATTTGTTATGATGTAATTCCTGTATTTAAACAAAAAGTTTGTAATTTTATAAGGAAATCAGGAGTACTTTTTAAAAGGGGATTATGAAAAACATTATTAGTTAATGAATTGACAAAACGAATATATTTTGAATGCATATTATAACTGTAGCTCTGCTTTTAGTTGCTTTTAAAATGGTCCACCTACTGTAGACATGGAATATCTCCAAGATTCTCCAAAATCAAATCAAGTAGGTGATTACTAGTTAGGTAGAGAACTGGACAATGACACCATGGTGAATTCAAAAAGCATAGCAGCAATGAAAACGTAGGGCTGTTTCTTTAGGCCAAACCTGACAGCAGACGGATCGCCATAAGGAAATATATATAACCTATCCCTTTTTTGCAAATAATCATACATGCACTAGATTTGTTTTATCACAGTTTATATTCACATAACAGATTATGCAACAAGAAATAGGGGGAAGTAACAGAATTCTATGAATGTTTACTGGAAAATAAATACCATTATGCTTATATATTTATTACTATGTACAAGATTATACTCTAAATGTAACCATTGTTACAGAACCTTTTTAAAAAAAGAAATTTGCTGAAATTAGGAATTTAAACAAATCTAAGTAAATTCCCAGGTTTCTACTCAAGCAGACAGTGTCCTCATTAACTTAAGATAAGATTGGAAGGAACAAAGAGTCCAGACCTTGAAAATATGTACTTTCCTTGAAGTTAGATATTCACTCTGAGGTCCTCAAAATGTCAGTGAACAGATTTTGCAGGACAGAAAAGAAGAATACTTAGGAAGTGCGAGTGTTAAATAGCACCATTCTCCTCCACAACTCTGGCCTCTTAGCAATGATAGGATTATTAAATAAAAAAATTATACACACATAGAAATCATGCACAGGTTAATTCTCTACCAGCACTATATAGGATAGGATAGAACTTATGCTATATGCTATATCAGTAGACATTTTACTTATGAATTAGAGGTAGTATGCCCTGAGAGTTATCCTCCTCAAGAGAATGGCTATGTTCCCACATTATACTAGGCTTTAACTAGCTTGTGGAATTACCCACAAGGGCACAGTGGACAAAACCATCATGACCAATATAAATCCAGCCAATATTATAGATATAATAATAAATGTGGGAATTTCAACCAGACTTGTACAGATAGTCATCGGTTTACAACCAAAATTGGGACCAGAACTTCTGTCATAAATGGCTGTGGTCATAAGTTCAGTCAGACCCAGTTTTACAAAAAACAAACAAACATGGTGGTCATTAAGCATTTAACATGGTTATTAAACAAATCCAGTTTTCCCAATGGGAAGTTTTTGTCAAAAGGCAACAAAAAAGGTTGCAAATCATGATCTGTATATATAAGCCTGAACTGCAGTCATGACGATGAGGTGGTGTGATGGTCGTATGTGCAAGTACAGGTCCTAAGTAAAGCCATTGTAGTTTCAAATTATTAATTGAACAATTATAAGTCGAAGACTATCTGTATGTTTTTTATGATCAGTGTTCTATACTATGAAAAGAATTTACATTACAAATTTATGAGTTTTCAAACAATCTGAAAGGAGGAAAAATTCACCTCTTGAAGTACTCAAAACCAGAACAAGAAGTATTTGATTATTTAGAATGATGTTAATTGTTAAAGAAATCAGTGCTGCTAAAGAGAAACAAGCATCAACACACAGAAACTGCAATTTAATACACCAATGTACCTACCCTCTTATAAAGGTAACATTGTAATTTAAAAATTGTCCACATTTCCAGATCAGAATCTTATAGAACAAAGCACATACTTTGTGGGAAATGACTTTTGACTTATAGCATATCTGTAGAACAGGGAAAGGTATTCCATAAACCCCCACTATGTATTTTCTTCCACTCTTTTCCAGGTGTTTGTTACCTCTTACAAACTCTTCTCTTCATTTCAGCAGATGACTCAGCTGATCACGCAAATTTGAAGACTGTTCAACACTGTAGAATTAAAAAAGTAGACATGGACATTTGCTGAAAAAAATACTTCCACAAATTAAAGGATGCATCTAGGTATTTCAGAATAAAATAAAGGGGCATGTGCTGTTTTTATCTATTGAATTCCAAAATTATGTAATATAATGGTGAATAGACTGGAATAATGGGACATATTTTATTTTTTTATGTAACAGATATTTCAATGTTTCAATATTTAATATAGCACTGATTAAGGTAAAAATCTTACAATTTACTTATAGCAAGAAATGTGACCTCATGGACAGATGAGCAGCAATGCATTTAATAAATGTGAATGATTACAAAACAAAATATTAGCTATATCTAAACTATTAGATTTGCATACTACATATGCAAACTTTTGACTACATATAATTTGCAGCTCACATTTTTCTGATAGGAAGGGACGAAAAAAAACAAGGAAACTAACATTAAGTACAATTAAAAGTCCTATAAGGGATAGTTATTGGCAGAATGAATTTGACCTAGATTAAGCCTAGTTCTTACATGAAATACCTTTCCAATGCAATCATATGCATATTTATTCAGAGGTAAATGGTATTGTCCAATAGAACTTAGTCACTACAATACTTATTCAAATTGTAAACTTCAGTAATAATCTCTCATAAAAATCAGGGCCAAAAAATGGCAAAAGAAGATGGGTAAAGGCAGAACAATTTGGGATCTGATTTACTTAGTTGCTAAGTCTTGTCACCATAAAAATCACCTGAAGTTTCACTGATTTTTTTTTTAAATTTTAATATATGTTTTAAAAAGCAAGGTATTTAATGTAGCATTAAATCATTCTGGTGTTTAACAATATTTAATACCAAATATTAACATTTACTATTTAATAATAAAGTTCAAATTAAGTATGCTCTGTAAAGAGACAGCATAATCCTAACTCTATTAAATTTGCAATTTAAAAAAGATTCACACAAACAAAATTGATGTAAGTAAATTTTGAAAAAGCAATAATAAAGATTTCTAGAGTAGATAATCTCCCAGTCAAATAGAAACAACATACTTACTTTTTTTGAATAGCTTCTTGCCTACAAGGGAAAAAAAAAACAATGTGAGTTTTAAACTAATTTTGAGTTGATAAAAGAAGTGCTGATTTATTGCTGAGGGTCCATGGAAATCAAACAGACTTCTGACTTTACTGATATATGTAGAAGTAATTGACATAGATTGTTTTTAATGATGCAAACAAATCTGTGGACAACTGAAGGCAGTAATTTTTAGGTTGCCCATCAGAGCTCTTTACTTATTTTCTATCCTTTGGGTTGGTATCCAACAATGCTTGTACCTTGGGCAAAATGATCCAGTGTTAGGGAACTTAATATAGCCCCAAAGCTGCATTGGATTGCCCTACCCTACAAAAGCTAAGTAGTGGGACCTTGGAAAGGGATACATTCATTGCATTCCAAACCTCTGGCCTTTGAACCAAATCCTACCCTTTTTTCTGTTCGTAAACAAACAAAGGCAATTCCTTTTACGTACAGAGGAATGCTATGCTTTACATCCAGAAGACAGAGTGTGTTTTTTTTTCATTACCTGGAAAAAGTAAACTATGTGCAAAATCAACTATGAGGGAAACAACTTGCTTCCAGCTGTCATGTTCCTGATGAACAATTCATACAGCCACCCATCTTACCAAGATTAGAACTGGAAGCTGGAGTTTCCCAGTACATCCCAGATAATGTTTACCAGGTAAGTCATTTGATTCATATGGGACCCTAATATCTGTTTGTACTATCCATAATAAGAGAAACTGAAAAATCTATAATTTTTTTTTTCTGTTTGGGAGGGTAAAAGACAAAACAGAAATACCTCTAAAAACACAATTTTCCCAAAATCAGGGCAAAATCTTCCTATTCTGCATAGATTTTAAGAATCATTTATTTCTGTAATGCTTCACTTCCTCCCTGAAATGATGCAATAACACTGACATTAAAAATGTAAAATGCTGATTTCTACAAGCATTTCTTGATCACCTGACCACCCTGCAAACTTTAGTCTATACCATTCTCAATTGTATTTTACCTGTAGGAAGAGAGTTATATTACTCTGTAGTAATCAATAATGAGGAGTCTATTAGCATCCTTTCAGACTAACAATATATCTGATTGAAATGAGAAAATATTCATGAAGGTTTACGTGTCTTTAAACAAAGCTTTAAATTTGAAAATATGCTACCAGGTTTTTTTTCTATTATTTGCATTTCCAGGGAGACTACCCCATCAAATATAGTATGTGCGGTGTACATAGTATGTACTTACTGGTACTGTAGGTGAGTAGTTATAATAGCCATTTTTCTTAAACTCTGCAAAGATATAGGTATGAAGTAAATGCCTTTTCCCACAATGAAGTTATCAATGCAATCATCATTTGGCATTGCATGATTATGAGAAACAATCACATACTGGATTCTCCTAGTTCTCGTAGTATTTGCTGCTTTGAAGAAAACATAGGGTTTTAATAAATCTCTAATTTTAAAATAACTGCTTTTGCAGGCTTTCACTTTTTCCATATCAGATGATGAGGGTGACTTAATTAAATTCTTACACAAAATTGTTTTCTCCCACTAGCAGGATTAGCAAAGTAGATAACAATCCATCTGGGTAACTACCACCATTTGTACAATATAATTCAACACTATAAAAATGAATAATATACCCATAGAGATTTTGGTTAGTGATAAAGACTTTCCTTGGAAAAAATAGAGAAAAGCTAAATAAACACTTTGAAAAATGTAAAGCTAGACATCATTCTAAACTAATTTTCCCCAGTCTGATGCCCTTCTACTATGCTAGACTACAATCCCATATTACTAAAGCAAAGGTCACAATAAATAGGGAATTATGAGCGTTAAGAATCCAAATGATCAGAAAATACCAAATTGGAAAAGGCCTCATTAGGGTGAAGCCTGAAAATATGGTCTGGGACTTCAACATGGTATCCATGAGTATCAATGTGTCCACAGATACTTATCCCAATATTCCCCGAGTTTCCAGTCCACGGTGCAAATTTCTCAAAACAGATCTTTTAATTTCAAAGGTGCAGCAAAGTAAGTCTCAAGCATAATATTTTTAACAATGCCTCTAAACCTACATAAATCTAGGAAAGCAATGTGTTGCTGAAATCCAGTACATTTTTTTACGTACATCCTACAGCCTAGAAAAAGAACACAAAGCAAAGTTAGGTGTAAATGGCAGAGATTTGATACACTAGAATAGATTTTAATTTACATGTGTGTGTGCACGCGTGCCATGGACCCCTTTTAGACTCTGGAGAATCCAGTCTGTTTTAGAAAAATATATTTAAATGCATACCGTACAATTTAATGCATGGATATAGGCTGCATTACAAAGAAAACTGATTAGTTATCGAAGTATTTTTTTAAAAATAACAGTAGCAAAATGTAACAGTAATATATGTGAAAATAAAGTATTTTTTTCCCATCCAAGTTCCCAAGGCCTTTGAAATCTACCCACGGACCTCAAGTTAAGAATTTCTGCACAAAAGAAAGTAGTAGAAAGTTGTGCTACTACTTTACTTTTTAGCAAATGAGTGTTTTATGTTTGGCAATATTTATTTTTACTGTTTAGTTTTGGGATATTTCGACCTCTATGCTGGCTCAGGAATAATTTAATTCAAAGTCTTCCTTAGCAAAAATCACTTTCATCTTGATCTACTTGCATATGTGTGGAAATGCATAAGTTTTGTGTTAAAATGATTTCTCCTAACTGTATTTATCAACATGACTTACTGGTATTAAGCACAAAATAAAAATATTTTCATTTTCAACCCTGAACTTGACATTTCCTTTTCTACATGTCTTGCAACTCCCATAGAGGTGTGTGTTTAATATTAGCAGACAAGTATTCTAGTCCATACTTACATCTTCAGAGTGCAGAATGGCACCCTCCTGCATCACCATATTTCTGGCAGCCTGTCCTAGGAACTAAAAGATATGAAAGCCATAGGAAGAGAGATAAACTTTATGTTCTCCAAGCTAGCGCTTTTCCACTGTTATTCAAGATTGACAATGCAACTAATAGTGAGCTTTCAGGAGATAGTAAGATTTGGGAGTTATACCTTTATGAACTCATATTTAACCCAGAAGCACTAACTTACTGGACAAACATTCGGAACCAAACGAATTTTCTGAAATTATGTAGAAGCTTCATAATAAATGATATATAAGTGATACTGCAGGCTACTTCTACTTACTGCCAGCTGCCTGCAATTTGGCAGTTCGAATTTCACCAGGCTCAAGGTTGACTCAGCCTTCCATCCTTCCTGGGTTGGTAAAATGAGGACTCAAAATTGTTGCAGGCAACATTCTGACTCATAAACTGCTTAGGGAGGGCTGTAAAGCACTATGAAGCAATATATAAGTCTAAATGCTCTTGCTATAAGTGAAACTTCTTGGTATAGTACAATATTTACAGTACTTATTAAATTATGCTAATGTACATAGTGATTTACAGAAACCTTTTTAAAACTGATGGTCTCAAATTTCTTGATCATCAATTGGGCTAGTTTAGCAGACAAATCCTGAGGGTAAGCAGTTTGTGAATCAAGGATTGAACTTTGGGACTGGTGGAAGACGTAACAAGCCAGCTTCAATGATATTCTTCAGATGTTTTACCGTGCAATTCCCACAAATACCTTTGTCACGTAAACAGGATGATAGGAGCCAATATGCTTTACATTCAAACCTTGCCAGCAACTCTCTACTGAAATTACTTTCAAGCAAGTTCCAGCAATTGTGCAACACACACCCAGCACCATTCAATATCAATTTTTCTACCACAGGATCTCAATGGGATTTACCACTTTTTCAGCTAGTTTGCTCTAAGAGTGTGACAATATTGGATACATACTTAGGCCTTTGGGGCAGAAAGAAATCGGCTTTTAACCTTAGGAAAGCAACACCAATGATGCTGAAGAATAAAACCGTTCTTTCTTATTAGCTTGCTTGGCTAACTCAGCAGCAGAGCACTCCCACTATACCTATATGGATTCTGTTTTTATAGGCAAAAAGGTCAGAACTATTTGAGTTTTACAATAGAGGTGCTAAATATAATATCGGATGACTGTAACTGAGCATCTAAACGTGTTGAAATCATCGGTTCCATCCCCTGACAGTTAAGGGGAAGAATCAATTGAGCGTCTTTATCCCATGAAACTAACCGGCTCTAGGTCAGTCCTGAGTTTTCTACCACTAACAGTATTTCCCTTAAAAAGGCTGCCCGCCGAAGCGTTCAGAGAGACTACAAATCCCACCATGCACTGCGAACCGCTTGTACCGACTGAAACTGAGTTCCGGAGTAATAATATTTGGTGGGGACCGACCGGGTAGTCTCACTTACCTCAGCGCTTCGGGAGCCCTTGAGCACCTGTTTAGTGAGAGCGATTATATCCGTACCGCAGTTGGTCACCTTTTCGGTCAGCAGCCCTTTCACCGAATGCCCAAATCTTGCCTGAACATCCACCGCCATCCCTGCCGGAGTTACCGCCATGTCGCTATCAATAATCACGGAGGAAGCGAGGGAACCGCACCTACGGATAGAAAATGGAGTCAGAAAACATAGAAAAACGCCCCGAACGGGTTTGGGCAAAAAAGGAATTGATTGCTCTTAGTTTCTTCCATCTTACTGTAGTTCTTATTGACTTTTCTGATGCAGAAAAGAAAGCCGCTTGCTTTTTATGTTGCCTGCACAATACATGAAATAGTTTGTATATTTAAAGATTTAAATATTTGTATTAACTGTTTGCCCCAGTATTACTTAATCCAAAGCTGAAGACAAAAAACTGAGCGGCTCTCTGCTCCATAAAGTGCGTAGTATACATCCCAATAGAAAGTGCGATTGCTTTTGATTCAGCGTTTGGGTTTGCACAATATACTGTATTAAATTGTTGCCTAGTCTAAAATGTATGGTGTTTGACTTCAGCTACCGGCGTTAGTTCAGTATAATGCATAACCATCATTCTGTTCGATGTATAATTCTAATAAATTGGGTTAATTCAATAGTCATTGTTAAGTAAGTCATTACCCGGGAGAAGTGTTTTCCTCAACCCACAATTTTATTGTAATTGTCATTTACAACACAGAAAATGGGAATATACGTTGCAGTCGAAGCTGACAATTCTGTATTTGCAGATGCATCACTGGGTTGCATAAATTGGACAAAGGGTACTTTAATGTTTGGCAATATTTTAAACCCTTTTAACTTTCTACAATTGTATATGTTGAGAAGACCTATATATACAGGGGACCACTATGGAATTTTGAAAAGGCACAAGCATGTGTTTCACAAAAGGCACATATATTTGTTTCTACATTCTACACTTTTACTTTATATATTCATTGTCCCCTGTAGAGGACAAGGAACTGATTTTCATGAGGTTTCTGTTTGAACTTTTGTTTGGTGATAACTGGAACAGTTAAGATTTTAGTTAGCAAATCTTGGTTAGTTTAAAAAGATGGTAGAAACACCTAAGCAGTGTTTAAATTTTAATTAATGTGCTTATTTTATAACAAATATTAAATAATAAAGAGAAAATAATGAGTTTTCAATAAAGATATACCAACAACTATATTGGTCATTCTTGGAGTTCATTCTATATAGTTAATGACAATGAAGTATTATATAGTATAAGCAAGGACTTGACTAATTTGGAAAAGGAAATACTATTCTACCTATGAAAAAACTTGACTGGAGCAAATAAGCAGTTTCTAGAAATAAAAGAGTGTAGGGTGACCAACCGTCCTCTTTTGCCCGGACATGTCCTCTTTTTACGTCCTATCCGGGGCGTCCGGGCGGGTTTTCTAAATTTTATAAATTTACCCGGACGCCCCGGACTGGACGTAAAAGTGGTGACG
>JAEANM010028625.1:0-10332 GCA_017656035.1 Myanophis thanlyinensis
AATTTTTCACCTGTTCCCAGTAACTGACCGCTTTTGGGCACTGCCACCACATGTGGTAGAAGGTCCCTTCTTTACTGTTACACTTCCAACATCCTGGATTCATATTTGGGTACATTTTAGCTAGTCTTGCTGGTGAATAGTGCCAACGGTAAAATTTCCAGAGCAATTTAATGTGAATAACTTTTAGCTTGTTTCTTTAAATTTGTTTACACTAGCTTTGAAAGCAAAAGCTTGCTCAGAGAGACTTACAAATATGCATATAATTCTAACAAAACAAAACATCTAAACAACAAAAATGTATAACAGTACTCTAGCATGGCTAATGTCAAACAGCTAAAGCCAGAAACAGTGATAACGTAGAAGAGCTAAGCTGAGTTTCAAAGTATCATTACACAATGGATAAACAGAATAACGGACAGTCTTTGCAAATAGATGTGTGGTGATTCTTTTATGGTCTTATAATTCAAAGCTGGAGAGCTAGTTCCAAGTCAGCAAAGTTTGGACTGCCACTTGTTGCAGCTCTCTGTGGAACAATGCCTTCTTTAGGACTTTTGAGTGATTTTGATAGAAATATGAGACTTCCATTTGCTGCTGGAATCAGCAGCAAAAGGGTTCAGGAATTAGTTTTGAATTGCACTCAGCAATTGAGCACAATGTTGTGTATTCCAGCCCACAAGGAATGGCCCATAACCCCATATTTATGCTGGTCAGAAAGATGACCCTACAGACAAGACACCTAAAAAGGATTCTCTTCTCATACCCAAATTACTTCACTTCAGATGGCAGAATCATCAGAAGAACACCTTCTGAGGAAGATGTAATAACAATTTTATGTTCTAAGTAGAAGTCCCTTCTAGGAGTTGAATGCTAAATTAAATCCTAGCATTCTTTCAGAAGACATATATTCCATGTCCTCTTGCCAGCCTAGCTGCTATACTTTCAATTAAATAGCAGATTTTTCTTTCTTAAAACAAATGGCTTAAATGTTGCTTGAGGCTAGATGCATGTTAATGCTATGAGGATGATTGCTCCTCTGCACCAATGAAATATGCATGTAAGTGCAGTCATACAACCAATAAAACAATAATGTGTGCCCACCAGAAAAGATGTGCAAGTTTTAAGTCAAATAATACTAACAAATGATTCTCTATATTAGTTATGTTTCCCACTCTGTCCAATGGTACTATATTTCTGGACAATCTTCATGTCATTATGAACTGCATACATCTGGAGAAGCCATTGAGTTTCTATTACTCTGTTCTTTTCATTTCTCTTTGCGTATGTGTATATTTATAATATATTTTAAAATGATTTGCTTTTCAAGAAGAGATTGATCTCAGCAGTGATTTATCATGTCATCTTCAATAAAATTTCAAGCAAAAAGTGAAAGATTAATGGGGAAACAAGAATGCCATATCTTTTATGCATTTTAGATGGCAAAATATAAATCAAAATCATGACCTGTTTTCTAGGGTTATGTCAGAGAGAGCGAGAGAGATGGAGGAAGGGAGGGAGGGAGAGAGAGAGAGAGGTTATATACAAGCATCATAATAAAGTTGGAATCTTCCATGTCAGATCTGGTAAAGATTTTTAACTTATTTTAATTGCATTTTGATATTATTGTTGCTGTAGGAGATAAAAGTATAGATTTAATATAAAGGTAGAAGCTGCCTGCTGATCCAAAGTACCTACTTATATCTGGTAGAACACCCTTGTTTTTTATTTGCTGTGCTATAGAAGGTTTTTTTTTTAAGTGGATATAATGAACTTTTTAAATAAACAACTAAAAGAATAAATAGTCTAATGCTATTCTAGGAAAGTCTTATAGATGTCAGCAAGTTGGCAATGTCTGCATATTTTAATAGTTTGGAATTAGATTACTTGGAATACTTTAAAGCAGGGGTATCAAACTCAAGACCCACAGGTCGGATCCAGCCCCTGGGGTGTTTAGATCTGGCTTGCAGGGCCACCCTGGAAGCAGGGCTCTACTTTTCCTGGCAGAGGGCTGCAGGAGGCCATCACAGCCAAAAGTGTGGTCTGGGGGGTTGCACGTGGGGACCCTGAACCCCATTTTTGCTGGCAGAGGGCTTACAAAACAAACTAAAAGCAAAACAAAATAAAAGAAGAAATGCTTCCCCTTTTGCAGGTGCCCTCAACTGGAGTGACATAGAGTTGGTCACACCCACCCTGGCCATGCCCGCCCCTGCCCCGCCTCAAGGTCAAATACAACCCTGATGTGGCCCTCAATGAAATGAAGTTTGACACACCTGCATTAAAGTATTCCACTGGTTCTATTAGAAACCCTAGAAAATGTTGTCCACATTAATTCACATGGAAGGCAAGAAGACACAATGCTGTTCTGGAAAGAGATTGTCTATTTAAACTTGGAGTGCTGGTTGGCATGTTACATGTTCTTTGCATGTAGGGTCATCATTTTTGAAATATGCCCTGTGGTTGAGCTTGAACAATTTTGGTGGGAACTATTTTCTGCAAAGAATGTCTGATTACTTTCTAGATGTGCTTTTCTAGTAGAAATTTTGCCTGTATATTCCCAGGTTGAATTTGAAGGTCAGTGATTGTTTTACACAGCTTTCTAGAACAAAACCAAGAGAAGTTTGATGAGATCTCGTAGTCACAGGAGAGCTCATTTGTTGAGCAAATCCGGCCATGACCTCTTTCTAATGTTTTCCCATCTCCTCCTAGCTTATGTCTGTATGTCTGTGTGTGTGTAATTTACCAGGGCTTTTTCACAAAAAACATATCTATCAATATTCAAGGACATCAGCTATTTAAGCATACCTATCAAATTCAGCTGAGAAAGGAGGCATATTATGTCTCTCTCTGTGTTTGCACTGTTAAAACTTACATTTCAGAAGCTTTTTTTTTTAATGGCATTAAATTAGGACCATTCTTTGCATTTCTGGGGAAATCTTGTATTTAAAACAGTAACATTATTTCATTGTTTCTGTTATAACAGAATCAGGTGGCTAAATTCTGATCCTAATCCAATTCTAAGTATGAAATAAATCCAGCTTCTTCCATTCAGGCATATCATTTTAATATGTGCATAATCTGTGTTATCCCAATACTAATCAAAACAATGGTGAAATGCTTGCTTTTTGATTTACAATAAGCTTATTTATTAAAGGTCTTTACCTTTAATAAATAATTCCTGATTTATGGTGGCATCATAGGCACAGCCATGTAGTTTGCTTGGCAAATGTAGAGATGAAGTTTGCCATTGTTGTTTTTGCAGCATTCCAATGTGACCAACAATCTAGGGCAGGGGTGTCAAATTCGTGGCCCGTGGGCTGGATGCATCATGCTCTGGCCACGCCCATCCCCAGTATAGCAAAGGGGGGAAAAGTTGCAATATATCATGTGAAGATGTGATGCCGCAAGTTTGACAGTCAGGGAGTTCCTGGTGATCTTTTATCCATGTCTTATTAGTTCTGAGTTGATTCCTTTCTTTAAAAAAAAATAGCTAAGGTCTCAGTGTACTGTTACTACTATACTAGTGGCATAACATTTGTCTAACAAGTCACTGGTCTGAAACTTGACAGAAATAGTGGGGTTTTTTTAATTACTATTTTTTTCCCTGAGCTATTCACTTTTACACTGTTTCACTTTTTTAAAAAGTTCCTTGATGCATGTTAAATATGTCTACATATCTTTTTGCTGCATAATCTCCATCTGGTTTTATCCTTCCTTTTTCCTCTTTCTGTCTCTTTATCTCAACTCTGCTTGAATTCTATGGAAATGGAGTGGTATAAAAAGTGATATCATACACGAATAAGTAACTATATTTTGCCTTATTATTTTTTTTTCATTTTGGAAGGTTCTGATGGCAGGAAGGACAGAAAAATGCACATTTTTACTTTCTTTCTTTCTCTGTAGTAGAGTAGTTCATGTATGAGGCAATTGTTGCCATATAAAGATCAGATATTACTTTATTTTTTTAATGAGCACCATAATTCACAGGCAATTAATTTAAGACAGTAGAAGATATGAATTCAAGCATTGCTTTCTGTTGTGGCTTGGCTTTTTAGGATGTGTTTAGGAGACACAGAGTGTCTCTCTATATGTGTGCATGTGCACATGTATGTACTACATTGATTGTCATGTTAAAATATATTATTTAGTGTAACAGATATGTAATATACTGTACACAGACACACGAGAGAAAGGCTTAACATTATGTAGTGTGTGCATGTGTGCAAGTCTATATGACTTGTGTGGTACATGTATACACATTCATAATTGTGACAGGCAAATGCCTGTATTTCTATGTGGAGTAGGGGAAAACTAAAGGACTGATTTCATCTAATATTAATATCAGTCATAGGAATATTAGGCAAGAGGAAACTGGTATTTTTGTAGGATTTTGCAGGATTTTTCCTCACATCAATAATTTTTGTTCATTCTATTCTTCCTTTGGGAGATTTAGAACATAGGAACCTTGGAGATCTTCTAGTCCAATCCCCTGCCGGAGTAGGAGACCCTACCATTTCAAATGGTTGTTCAGTCTCTTTTTGAAAGTCTCCAGAGCTTTGCCTTAAATCCAGGACTGACTTCTTTCCAGGTAAATATGGTAAAAATCTGATGACCATTAAACAGAGAGCTGCATAGAATTGCTATCTTTGAGGGAGTTCATTGTTATTTAATAGGTTTAAAACTGTACTTCTGTCAACATAGATCAGGAAGGTCATCCATATCATAGGGGGAGGAACAGGTAAGGGAAGCAGGAACCACAAGCGAAGCTTCCCTTAATGAAACAGGACAATGCTGCAAACAGCTCACTGGCAGAATATCCAGAAGTTGACCAAATGTGATGCAGGAAAGATGTCTTTGCCAATCAGAACATTATCCATGAATTCTGACAGAATCTGAGAAGGCCTGAAGAAACATGAAAGGAGAAAGATCTGGCTCTTCTTAGACTTTTTGTGTTGCTTAGATGAAGTGTCATCAGAGGTGAAATTCAGCAGGTTCTAGCAGGTTCGCTAGAACTGGTAGTAAATTTTCTAAGCAGTTTGGAGAACCGGTTATTAGAAGAAATCTCCTTTTGTTTTTTCCACTTTACAGGGTTAATCCTGTAAGGAAGACAGGAAAAAAACATTCTGGTGTTGTTTCTAACCTAACCTTTATGGCCCTGCCCACCCAGCCACATGACCCCCCAAGCCACACCCACAGAACCGCTAGTAAAAAAAAATTGAATTCTACCACCAGGAAGCAGGATGAAGTGTCATCCCTTCCTTTGGATATAGCTTTTGACTAACTTTTGACTAAGAAGTTAGCCTTCTTTTGACTAACTTTTCAGACACAAAAACAGACCCAACCCTGCTACAGTTTTAGACAGCCTTTGTCCTGGTGGAAGGGATTTCTGGGACTTAAACTGCAGCATATTTGGAGACACCAAGTATGATAATGGCTGCTTTTGATGTAAGCCTGATGACCAATTAAACTGCAAAAGAGATTTGTGGTATCCAAACTCAAGTGAGCAGTAGAAATATATTACCATGTAGAATCACACTTATTCTGATATTACTACAGAGTTGTTGTTCAAAAGAAGGGATTTTTTTTTTGTTAGAAACAGAATCTGCTAATTAAAATCAGGTAATTAAAAATATTCTTCCTTGCTCTTATTCCTCTATTCAGTCCCTGAATTTGATTAGGTTTTTTTTTTTCAAAAGAACTTGGGGGGGATTATTTAAACTTTGATCATAAAAAGATCAATCCGCAAATGTGCAAACACTCTTAAAAGAAGCATTTGCCAACTGTTACACAGCACATGATGGGCTCTGTTCTTTAAAGGCGTCTGAAAAAAAATGCAGAAAGACTGTGAAGAGATAGATGGGTCTAGCTCTGAAATTTTAGGGGAAGGAGAGATTTGAAAAGAGCAGCTGCCTCTTTTTCCTGATTAGTTCCGTGCCTCACCATCAAACTGGTTTCAAAAGAAGATAAGAGCTAGGATTCTTTTTAAAGAGTTGGCTAATGAGAAACAACAAACAGCTGCTACTAGTAACTTCATTGCTTTCGCTTCTTACCCTGTTTATGCAGATAGAATGTTAGGGATTTGGGGTTTTGATTGTTCCCTAAGTTTTTTTCTTTTCCTTGCTGCTCTTTCTAATTTTGCAAGTTTGGGAATGGCTGTCTTATATCAGCTAACTCTTTCAAAGCCAATAATCAGAGGATTTTTGGTGTTTGATATTCTTAGCACCATCATGCTTAATTTCTTACAGCATAGCCCAACAATTTGTTTGAGGAGAAGAGGAAGGAAGCCATCATCATTGTTAAACTACACACATATTGTCTTGCTCACACATTCAGCCCTTTGAATGTCACAGAGAATTGTGGTGGCTTAGATGATTTTCATTCTTGTGGTGCCATAACTGAGCAAAGGACATTTTTAAAAAGCAATAATTCTTTATCACATATGGGAGATGCATATCCAGGCATGAAAGGATGAGAAAGTATTGTGTAGGGCTATTATTTCTACTGTATACTGGTTCTGTATTTTTTTGCTTCCACTGAGGGCCTATTGGGATTTTTGTATTCCAGACATGATAAACCTAATTAAAGATTCTGGCTTTGAGAGATACAGATATATGATATATCTAATTAAAATACTTACCATATAGTATTAGTGCTAACTATTTCAAAAAGGAGACCCAGAAATATTCCAAAGCATAATGCAGTGAACATTATTATGCATTGGCTGCAGTTTACCATCTGTTAAATTGTTAGCAATATACACCAAGTTCACAACATAAAACTGTGTTCTTCAGTTGTATGTGTAGTGTGACCATATTCCATTTGGTCCCAAAATTTCTGATGATGTTCTCTAACAGAATCATCTCCCTTCACTTCAGGGTAAAGACTGAAGAAAGAAGACAAATATATATTTTTGAATACAGTAGCTTGATATGCCATCAAAATCTTTTACGCAGCCCCTTCCTTCATAATCTGCAGTCTATAAAGTCTTTTCTTTTTCCAAATAGCAATAGCTCTGTTACTTCTGGGATAGTAAGGAGAAGCACAGATAGGTTTAATGCCATATGATTGGAAAACTAGGTAAGTAATTTACAAACTTAGGCATTATCCTAAATGAGGATAACTATATAAAAATATCCAAAATAACCTGCAGTGCCTTGCAATGACATCAGCCAAATTATATGGCAATTTAACTGTCTTTGGTAGATGGAGCTAAGAATTTAAACACAAATATTTGTTATATGGGTCCAAAAACTTTAATTCCCAATTTTATCCCAAGGATAGGATGATGGTGGAAAAGGGCATAGGGGCTGATCATCATGTAAAGGCTGAGTTTGTACGACAAATGACAGTTTGTCAAATATGACAGTTTTTTGACCAGTAAAACTTAGCATGCAAAATCTGTTTTGTTTGCCATGCCTCAGTTGTCCCATGGGCTAACTTTCTGCATATTTTATATTCAGGGATAACAATCTGCTCATCCCACAATAACAGATGATCTCATACAAGAAGTTCAGCAGCAACATGTTTGAATGGTCTCAGTGGACCAGGAATTATTTGTGACCATTTATTAAATTGAACAATAGAATGAAATCTGGTGAGCAAAACATTTTTCTTAGAAGCAAGGCAGAACTCTTTTAATGAAAATGACTCAAAGTCCAGAAAATACAAATATCTAAAAATCCTGATGAACATACTCCTCCAACAATGAGTGTGATTTTGATTCAGGTAGTGAAATCAGCTACCTTCATTTTTTTCAAAAAATGTTTTGAACAACAAAATTGTATGATGGCAATCTCCAACTGGAAGGCAGCATGCAATGAAGCAAACTGTTGGTTTTATGTGGTTGAAGTGTGAATGGCTTGTGATCCATTAAAGCACAAGTGGACACCCCCATGGATAAACATCAGAATGTTCTTTGGTTCATAGAAATCCTGCAGTTTCATCCCCAATTTGTGAATATCTTCACTCTAGAGGAAAAAGTGAACAGCTGGCATATCTAATAGGCTTCTTTGATCTGTCTTTCACAGTCTGTAGCAAGATGGCCCCAAGTCCCAAAAGTTCGTGTGTTCAGCTTATTATAAGCCAGACAAGGCTCCTTGGTTAATGAATATTTCATCTGCTGAAATGCAGAGTCAGCTACTGCAAACCAGTGCCAAGCAACTCCTTTTCTAGTTAGCAAGCACAGTGGTTCCAAAAATATCTATATTATTATGAATATATTCCATAAAATAACTACTCATCATAAGAAAATGCAGCAAATCCAGATTCTCAGACCAAAGACTTGCTGAATACCTTCTATGTTCTTTGGATCAATTTTTATTCCTTAAAATAAGACAACATGGACTAATTTAACAATCTCTTCTTCAAGACTTGCAAAATGGCATTTTATTTTATGAAACCTTTCAAAATTTGTTCTCAATCTATTGCAGAATTCTTCAGCATATACAACAGTATTATCCATATTTCAGATACTGCAAGAAAGAATTCCTTAACTTTTGATAAACCTCAGGAACATTTGGGAGTCAAAGAATATTTTATAGAATCTCTAACAACTATGGTGTGATGTAAAAGTTGTAGAATAATAAGAATCTGGTGCCAATTTTATTTTTTAAACACCATATAATTTAGCAAAAATCATACACATTGCATGGAATGTAAATTACCTAATAATATTATATTATTATATGCCCCTACTACAGCTTTGTTTACCACTTTAGATTGACATCAATATTTCATATATTTGGGTGGCAGGAAATACAAATCACATGGGATATCGGATATGAATTTTCATGTACTTCTTTTATATTTTTGTATTGTCCAACATTTTGTCTAATTCAGCACCCACAGCTTCTACATATTTTATGATACATCTTAGGAGTCCTTCAATGAACACAATAGATTCAACCACTTTGGAAAGTATTCTGTAATCTCACCAATTTCTTTAAGCAAGTTTTACCATTCAACTGTTGATCCAGTTTATTCTGAGAAAGATCAACAGATCTTGTAATATGGTTCACAGAGACTTCATTCTAAAGAACATGCAAGGCAAAGGAAGCTTTTTTGACCCAGTAGTGGCTCTGTCTAGATTTTTTTTCAAACCATATGCAAAATCATCAATCATACTATAATTTTAAACTGATTATGCCATGAAGTTGTCCAAATATACTGTATGAAAAGGCACACAGACCATACACTTTAAAAAGTATTTTTTTTTTGTTATCAACATAACTCCATATTCCATAATGCAGTTGCTGCAAATAAAATTCTGTCCATTTCAAGTATTACTCAACAACTTCATTTTCTTCTGAATCCACAAAATGAAGTCATTCTCGCAATTATCCTCACTCTGTTTTCCTAGCAGCCATTACAGACTTGTTCTTTGAACATGGTATTTTTATGTCTTAGTTACAAGGTTTATCTCTGGTTATTTTGTCTAACTTGGGCTAGATGTCCTTTAAAAAAAAAAAACAGTTTCGATTGCTTTGGTCCTTGGAATGGTGCCCAAATCACAAAGAATTTCTGCCTTGAATCCTGGAATTCTGGCAGAATGATGTACACAGTTGCAGGAGGAAAGGGGTTTTTCCGAAGGATCAAAGAGACAACTCAGGTTGGAATCCTTGCTATTCAGAAAGAAAGCCAAGGTAAACCCTTCCTTCATAGTGTATATCTAATAGTCTTGCAGATTTGTGCTTTACTCTGGCAAGATTCTTGTCTATAAGCAAGCAACAATAAAGAAATTACTCTAAAGTAACTCCTTGTGTCATTCTTGATTCTTTGTGCCTGACATGAATGTTATGTCTGCAGACATATCTCACCCACATTTTCAATAGTTAGTGAAAGCATCTAGAGAGATGCCAGTTATTGCTGCCATTAGGCAACTTTCTTCTTGAACATTTCCATATAATCTGACCATAGTAAATGATTCATCCAATTCCTGTTACAAATACTTATCATGCAATGTTTTGTGAATTCATTTTCCTGCCATTGAATTTGAATTGTATCTGCTTCCAAGTTTCCATACTCACACAATTTAGTTACAATTAAAACAATAACAGTTTACAACACTTAATGCTCATTTATTTTCATAACTGGGCAGGCTAGCTTTGCATTCCAAAAGAATCATGGTAGGGGCTCACTGGGCACTATTCATGCTATGTAATGGCTCTGAAATATTGCCATTTACTTCTATACCTTCAGACAACTTAGCCAGTTTTCATATCCCCTAGTACATTTTTACTTGATGTCATCACCTCACCCAGCTCACACAGGAACTATTTCTTGTTTTGAGAATCACCTCATGTCCTAAGAACCATCTCTTGTTTGCTTTTATTTATTTAT
>JAEANM010028626.1:0-10331 GCA_017656035.1 Myanophis thanlyinensis
ACATTCTGGTGTTGTTTCTAGCCTAATCTTTATTGCCCTGCTTACAGAAACTGCCCACCCAGTCACATGACCTCCCAACCACACACACCCCAAGCCACACCCACAGAGCCAGTAGTAAAAAAAATTGAATTCCACCACTGGATACAAGTACCATGAGAGGTTGGTCATGGTTATTAAGTAGAGTCAAGGGTATATCTTGGAAAAAAATAGTATAAAACAAAAGAAAAGTTTAATGGAAGTGAAACTGGAGTGACTGCAGGAAAAGCAAGTCTTATATTAATCTCTGTTAGAAAATCAGTGGATGTAAAACAGTGGAAGATGCTTTAAACAGAATGAAAAGACTTATGTTACAGAGGATCACAGAAGAACATAATTTCTGTGCTTCTGAGGGTGCTGAGCATTGGAGTTTAGACATTTCTGGAGGTCCACCTGTTTTCTACTCTGAATTCCAATTTTTTTATACATCACAATGAAGATGAAGGAAACAGGACTTTATCATAGCTTCCTACCTTTTGCCTACCGCAAATTCAGAATGAGAAAGAGAGAGAATGTTATGTCTGCTTGTATTAATAGTTAAGGAACTAAAACTAAGAACAGACTATGATTTTAGTCCTACATTAGGCATGAAAGCCACCTGGGTGATTTTGGCTCACTCACAGTCAGATTCAGATGTCATATTTTATTTATCACATACATAATCATACATAATACAATATGTAGTGAAATGCTTTATGTAACTGTTTGTGGTCTTTAAGTTACAATCTACAGTCCTAGAAATGGAGCAATGGCAAAATTGAAAATGTTGCAAGAAAACCACAGTCTTGTACATAAAGTCCATTTTGCAGAGATTGACGTTATCCACCAACTTTTGATATCTCTGTTCTTTTGTAGCTCATGCTAAATGCAAAACAGGCTGTGGGGCCCTTGGTGCTCTCAGAACTTGGTTATTTCTTATAGGCTTATTTGGGTTTTGGTTAAATCAGGGGTGTCAAACTCAAGGCCCGGGTGCCAGATCTGGCCCGCGGGGTGGTTACATCTGGCCCATGGGGCCACCCTGGAAAGAGCAAAGGATCGGCCTGTGGTGCCTCTGCAAGAGAAAACAGGCTCCCAATCTCTGTTATCGGCTGGGACGGCCTCCCTGCAACCAAGTGAAAATGGAGCTTGAGAGCACCACATGCAGCCCTCCCGAGCTCCATTTTCGCTGGCAGACGGTTGCAGGAGACCATCCCAGCCAAAGACAGAGCTGAGGAGCCCATTTTCACTGGCAGAGCACTCGGGCCACCACAGGCACCCCTGACATGAATGATAATCAAGGTGGCCACGCCCTCCCTGGCCCCCTGAGGTCAAACACAACCCAGATGGTTTGATTAATTTTAAATCAAATTTTAAATTTTATATTTAATCTGTTTTAAATTGTGGGTTTTTTAATTAATTCTTAAACCGAATTTTAAATGTTGTTTTAAATTATTAGCCTTCATTTAATTATTTTAACTGACTTTTAATTGTATTTTGTATCTTGTTTCCTGTTTTTTATTGGCTGTTCACCGCCTCGAGTCCCTAGGGACAGGGGGCGGTATATAAATTAGATAGATAGATAGATAGATAGATAGATAGATAAGATGTGGCACTCAATGAAATTGAGTTTGATATACCCCTGGATTAAATGGTGGGTGTCATTTACCATCAGAATATTTTATTTCTGTTTCCATCCTGCCTAAGAATTGCCCTTCAATCTCTGTTTCTCCCATGCTTCACCATGGAATCCATGTGTTATGGGGGAGGAGAGGAGAGGAAAATATCCAATTTTAAAATAAAACAAGTGGCAAGAGAAACGTTAAAGCTGTTCCAAATCACTTTCAGTCACCCTAACCGAAAATTGGACCTTATATTTATAGAGAAAGTGGTGAAAATGTTACATTTAGCTATTTCTATAATGTAGTAGGGAAAGGAATAAGGTGATTGTCTTGTTTTTTTAAAAATCACACGCTCTAAAAGGAAAACAAGTGGCGGCATGCCTTGTTTAACAACATTTCAAGAAGCGATCTGCCCATTTATTGTATCTGTTCCTGTATTTCATACATGCTTCACAAAAGGATCATGTCATGAGGTAAGTATTTCACCAAGCGAAGGTCCTGATCGTTTTACCCATAATTAATGTTGTCTTTAAATGACATTTGAGGTAGGGGGACATTGGCTTTCAAAGGACAAGAAAAACAACGAGTGGGGCTCGTTTCAGGAAGTTTCAGTTTAATTTTTGAAACCACAGCTGATTTCTTTGCAATGTGCTAAAAGATAAAGCCATTCTCCACAACTTCCGTTTATAAAGGCAGCTGCAAAATCTCTAGAGTGGTTCTGCAAATGAGCGCTTTGTTTTGAACCCCCCCCCCCTCTTTTCCCTGATGCAGATAACAATTCTGACTTACGCATTGGCATGTGGTGTTTTTTTTTTTCCAAATTTCAAATTAAAATCTAAATCGTGAAAGAAAATGATAGTTGGATACCTCATGCATAAAAGGTGTTTAGGAAAAGACACTCAGAGCAGATAATTTGCATGAAGAAAATGTCTCATTTATTTCCTATCATTTATGGTTATAGATCAGCTGTTTTGCGAACAGGCAACTGTCCCGTGTCAGCCCTGCGATAGATGTAGATGCAAAATGCTTGCAGAATTCTGAAAAGTGTCTATTCCTGAAATTGTTGAAGGAAGAGGGAAAGAGATTTTATTTAATGGCAATTTAAATTTAAATTTCATTGGGCTTGCGTGAATGGGGCTGAGAGGGCTCACATGAATGGGGTCACGAGCACTGCGACAACGCTTGCGTGAGTGAGGCCGCTAGCACCCATGACACTTATGCTAGAGGGTCCACGAGTGCCCATGACTCTCGCACAAGTGGGGCCACTAGTGGCCACACAGGTGAGGTCACGAGCGCCCGTGATGCATGCGTGTGTGCATGCACCAACCAGCTACTTATGTGACCTGGTGGCCAATACGCCACAGGCCAGTAGTCGCCCGTGGCCTGCAGGTTGGGGACCCCTTGGTCTACATCAAGGGTATCAAACTTGATTTCATTGACAGCTGCATCAGGGTTGTGTTTGACTTCGAAGGGGCAGGGGGTGCATGGCCAGGGTGAGCATGGACAGCTTGACATAACTCATGTCGGGGGCACCTGTGGTGGCCCAAGTGCTTTGCCAGCTAAAATGGGCTCCCGAGCTCCGTTTTCAGCTGTGACGGCCTCCTGCAATCCTCCCGAGATTTGTTTTTGGTGGCAGAGGCACCACGGGCTGGTCCTTTGTTATTTCCAGGGCAACCCTGCAGGCCAGATCTAAGCACACGGGCCGGATCCAGCCCCCAGGCCTTAAGTTTGACTCCCCTTGGTCTACATTATCTCCAAGCCTGTGATTATAATTAAACATGACGGAGAGGAAAAACTGAACCTGAGTTGGGACACTCTTTTCCAATGTGTTGACTTTCTACAGAGAGGCCTTCCGCTTCCTTTTGAAAACACTCCTCTGGATTTGCAAGCCAAAATGATACAGACGGTTCTGTTTTATAACAACTATAAACCCAAACATGAACTGCGATGTCCTGGTGGCTGGATATAAATATTTGCATTCCTTTTTTCATTGGGTTTCTGGATGGCTCACAGACTCTTCTGCAGGAGATGTTTACAAATATTTCTCAGCTTATCCTGTGCCTGCGTGTCAGTGCTATGTCTCCTTAAGGGATAAGAGCTATTTATTTTAAATTGCGACATAACTCATTTAACATAAATTAAATGCAGCCTTTGTTGGTAATTAATCATGGAAAGGGGATGTGGTGGCTAAGACGGTGAGCTTGTCAATCAGAAAGGTCAGCGGTTCGAATCCCTAGCGCTGCATAACAGAGTGAGCTCCCGCTACTTGCCCCAGCTTCTGCCAACCTAACAGTTCAAAAGCATGTAAAAAATGCAAGCAGAAAAATAGGGACCACCTTGGTGGGAAGGTAACAGCGCTCCGTGCACCTTTGGCGTTTAGTCATGCTGGCCACATGGCCACGGAATTGTCATCAGACAGTACTGGCTCTTCGGCATTGAAACAGAGATGAGACACCGCCCCCTAGAGTTGGGAACGACAAGCATGTATGTGCAAGGAAAATCTTTACCTTTAATCATGGAAACAGGAAGAAAGACTGGATTACAGGTCGTCCTCAATTTACAACCGTTCATTTAGTGACCATTCAAAGTTACAACGGTACTGAAAAAGTAATTTATGACAATTTTTCACATTTACGACCATTTGCAACATCCACATGATCAAAATTTGAACGCTTGGCAATGGTTCATATTTACGACGGTTGCAGTGTCCACTTTTTGCAACCTGCAGACAAGCAAAGTCAACGGGGAAGCCAGATTCACTTAATAGCCGTGTTACTCACTTAACAACTGCAGTCATTCAACTGTGGCAAGAAAGGTCATCAAATGAGTCAAAACGCACTTAACTGCAAATGTTGGGCTCGATGGTCATATGTCAAGGACTACCCTAAAGAGATTCAAAATTCCAGGAATTTCCCAAGATACAAATCAATAAGTCAATCCACATAGAAATCATTTAGCTGTAAAACTATAACATACGACACAGGTTTCCATCCAGGATGTAGTAGTAGCTCATATTTCCCTTCTGTTCTCCAAAATACAGTATATGGTTCAGGGGGTGGTGTATTTTTGGTGTGTCGCGCCCACGTGAATGCTATCAATCTCCTCAATGATGAAAATGTAGCTGCAGCAAAAAAATTGGATAGGAAGGGACTTGCCTATTTCTCATCTCCATAGCATGCTTGGCTTGCCAAGATGAAAACAAACAATGGAATGTAGTTTCACAAGTTCTGGGCGAAAGGGTATTTTCTCACGACTGGTAAGCTGCAAACTGGCCTGATGATTTGTATCAGAAAGAATTTGGCCATTGATTGCTAGGGAAGTAAATGTATAGAATAAACCAGCCACATCGAGCAGCATCTCATCTTGGTAACGAAGTAATTTGTTGTTGTGTAAGGGAAGGTGTGTTTGAGCTACATTATCGCTGTTAGTGCTGTTGCTATTTAATTAAAGTTGTATTTTACAGGGGGGAAGGGGGGATTTCCCCTTCTCTTCAGAGATGTTGAATTAGAAACTGCCTGGACAAGTCCATGTGGTTTTGCTGGCAAGGTTTTTCAAAAGTGGTTTGCCATTGCCTCTTTGCTAGGTTGGAAGAAAGTGACTGGCTTAAGGTCATCCAGCTGATGTTGTGCCCAAGGTGGGACTAGAATTCTCACTCTCCTGATTTTTAGCCTGGTGTCTCAACCCCCTGCAACAACTTAGCTCTCATTTTCTGGTTTAGAGAAATTCAAAACCTATTGGTGGCGCAGTGGTTAGAGTGCAGTACTGCAGGCTACTTCTGCTGACTGCCGTCTGCCTGCAGTTTGGCAGATCGAATCTCACCTGGCTCAAGGTTGACTCAGCCTTCCATCCTTCCGAGGTGGGTAAAATGAGGACCCAGATTTTTGGGGGCAATATGCTGACTCTGTAAACCGCTTAGAGAGGGCTGTAAAAGCACTGTGAAGCGGTATATAAGTCTAAGTGCTATTGCTATTATTCTAATTATAATGGGAGAACATTCTGTATTTCTTTGGAACCTTAATGATCTGGCCATTCAAGGGGTGGTCCATTACTTCTCCTGAATACCGCAAACCATTCTCTGTTCCAACATTTTTTACTTCTGGGAAACTCTCGGAACATCCCCGAAATGGCTGGACTGGCAGCTTCTTATGATGTTTCTGTTCCAAACGTGACAGTAAGAATCACACATCTTTGTTATAATACCTTTTGATATATTAATAAATCTACCCTGTAATACAAGCATTATTCTACAAAGCTTACATATCTTTCTAAACCAGCAAAGACCATGACTGTGACCAATGCCACCCAAAAATCAGTGAAAACCACAACTCATCCTGAAGTGACTTCTAAGATCCCAACAACCACCACCAAGACCATCCCTGCTGCACAATCTACCACTGCCACCCAAACAATTAAACCTATACTACCTGCCAGTACAAAGCATTCACCAACTGAACCTGAGATACACAAGACCTCTGCAATTCCTGTAACTAAGCCATCATCCGCTTTGGTGACAGGTATGTACCGACATTCACTTCCTACTTGATTGTTGTCTAGATAGCATTTGCAGCTCACCTCATTCAATACATTATGCTTGTGTTTGTTTTTAAAGAAACTTTGCCAGAATTTATAGAAATGAGGCATATCTCTTCTTAGGTTACTCTGAAAAAAAAATCAGAATACTATGAGTAATGTATTACATTCATGAGCATTTGGCTTGTTTCTGACGTACAGCCTTAATATCAATTCAAGAGAAACTATGTTGTAAACAGAACAAAGTGCTATAACTTTTCCAACCAGATGTATTTCAAATGTTGGGATTACAAGTCCCAGAATTCTAAGTCAGCATCCGATGGAGAACAGGAACAAAATGCTTCCCAGGAACAAAACTGCTCTTTAACCATTACAGTTCTGAAATACAGCAAGGACTATATAATTAAGAAAGTTTGTCACCTAAACATCAGAAAGGAACAAACTTCTCTGGTCCCTCCCAAAAGCAGAATCTGCAAAGGACATCATTAATAAAAAGGATGCCCCTTCCTAATGCAAGTTGGTTTATATGTTCATACAGCAGGGTTAAGCAGTGTGATGTTTTTCATATGCTTTAGAGCAGAATTCTGGGAGTTGAAGTCCAAACATCTTAAAGTCGCCAAGGTTGAGAAACACTGCTTTAGAGTATGACAGCCTTTGGCTGTGCTGTCATGGTTTAATGGCAGTTGAAATCCAAAACTACTGGAAGATGCAAAATTCCTTATTCCTATGTCAGGCATTTAGGGTGGGAAAGCTGTCAATATATGTCCAGAAGGAGACAACATAGATGGAATGAAAGCCAGAGATCATATTTCTTTTGGAGAACATTTAAGGTGGATGTAGAATGGAGAGCACACGATTAAGAGGTAGTATTTTATCCTTCTCCAAATATTTAAAGCCAACCAGCTCCAAATTACAAGGAAGGGATTTTTTGCTTCAGATTAGGAAGAATTTCCCAATGATTCCATTGACATATGTCTAGAACAGTGATGGCGAACCTATGGCACGGGTGCCACAGGTGGCACGCAGAGCCATCTTGCTGGACACACAAGCTGTTGGCCAACTTACCTCCAGTTGAGCATGCGCATGTGATTGTACATGCATGCATGCATGCATGCATGCGCAATTGCAGAGACCCATCTGATCTTTGGGCCGCCACTGTGCATTCATACGATTGCAGCAAGAAATCCAGCTAGTCTTTGGAGCTCTCCTGTGCATGCACACACGATTACTCGTGTGTGTGTGAGTGCCTGTGCTCAGCATGCGTGCATTGCATGTGCAAAAGCTGCATGCATGCGCAGATGGTGCGGTTGCACATGCAGCGCATGTGGAGGAGCTGCACGCAAGTGCGGTTGGCACGCACAAAGCACATACTTTTTGGCACTCGGTAAGTAAAATGTTTGCCACCACTGGTCTAGAGCATTCACACAGTTGTTATTCCCATTTTAGAATCATTAGAAACAATGACTCCCAAGTCTTTAGCAGTGGTGTGCAGGTGCTCGAGGGGTATTGAAAAGAGGTTCTCAATTGTCCATCCCTGCTCTGAAAGTCAGCCAAGGAGGAACACAACTTGGTCTGAGCTATGGTAAAGAATAGGCTCTTGAGATCGGTTCCTACCATCCTACCAAAGTCATTTTATTTGCCTTTTAAAACAGTGGTCTCCAAACTTGATAACTTTAAGCCTCGTGGATTTCAACTCCCAGAATTCAAGTCCACAAGTCTTAAAATGGCCAAGTTTGAAGAGCCTTGTGTTAAAGGATTAGTCGCCCCTTCTAAAGTAGAACGAAGAGTCTTTTAAGTTCATCTGGTTCTTCCATAGATAGTTTTCTTGATAACGTTTCAGAAGCATTTTTGGTGGTAGTTTCTTCCAGGAAGTTGGTTGAGGGTTTTTTGGGTTAAATTTTTTTCTCTCTTTTTCAGCTTCCTACTCTGTTCTACAGAATGTCTTCCTTGGTAAACTCCTGGCCAAGTACTAACCATAGCCAACCTACTTAGTTTCTCACTATCAGCCAAGCATCAGCTACATGTCCTTAAAAAGAAATATGGTAAAACATGATAAGAATGAAAAGAACAAAAACCGGCAAGCAAAAGCTATACAATGTACACAATTAGAAAAAAAATGAAAAATTAATGCTTCAGCAAAAGTATATGAACCTTTTTGTCTTTTTTTAAAAAAACCTTACAGAAGCGGCAGCAGTTCAAGGCAAGTCATCGAGCTTCAGCGCTGGCAGCTTCATTGGTGGCATCGTGTTGACTCTGGGACTTCTCGCTTTTGGCTATATGGGATGCAGGTTCTATCACACGAAAAGAGGTGTTCAGTATCGAACCATGTACGTTGGACTGAATATTTTTTTTTTATCTTTCTCTTTAAGTGTAATACTGGAGAAGGTTTGAGGAAGAATGTGATGTGCTCCAGCACTAGAGAATATGATGCAATAACAGAGTTGGCAGGGCTGATGATATCCATGTTTTTCTAATACAATAATGAAACTAATGGTGGGATGATGGAAGCTGTAACTTCAGACATGTTAGCCCAGTGGTGGCAAACCTTTTCGGCACTGAGTGCTGAATGTAAGAATGCGAGCCTTCCGCACATGCGAGCCTTCTGCACATACATGCAGCGTCAGCAGGTGTGCAATTTGCACACACGTCTTTAACGCATTGTGCAGGAGTCTCGCACACATGCACAGTTGCACGGGGAATGTCATACAGATACGCAATTTTGTGGAAGTAACATGCATGCACAGTCATGCATATGCATGCATGTGCAGTCAGTGAGTTGAGGCGACGACTGGCATGCTGGCAGAGATGGCTCTGTGTATCAACTGGGGCACCCGTGCCATAGGTTCACCATCACGGTGTTAGCCCAACAAGGTAGGGCTAAAGTACAAAACCCAGAACCCTTCTCAAACCCAGGCTGTCAGAATCACTGAGCCATAAAACTCACTGGTTGAATTGCTTGAAGTCAGCAGATAAATTAGGCCACAAAGCTTGAGCCAAAGCAAATCTTAAACTAAATTGATTAATGATCTCGCCCAATAGGAGTTCGGTTTTTTTGTTTTTTAAATTCTTTTGCAGGTCAAGTGGGCACCAAAACATTGGTGTATACTTTGCCATTCTCATGCAGGTATACTTCTCCAACATTTTAATGCAAACTCAGGCGCAGTATTACACCCTACTGCTAACTGTGTGGAATCTTGATTTTTGTCCCTCCAGTAATAATCGACTTGGGGAACCCTAACATTGGGCTCATCATCCTAATAAAATAGCAATATTTAAGAACACGGTGTTAGTCATTTGTCTGGTTGCTTTTATCTTTATGTTTTTATTCCTCTGACAGGCGAGACTAGCTGCCCCTTACACAAGAGGAAACATAGTACTAAACCCTTCGCAACCTTTCCTAACAATAAGAGTTCTTTTGTTTATTCTGTGGTTACTTCCTTTCATTGGCTCAACATGGGTAGAGGCCAGGATCTCTGCATCTTTCCGCCTTTTGAACTATTTCAGCCCCTGGTTGGACCCTACCTTTTTCAGTTACAACGGAAAGCAAACACTCTTGCCTCCTGCTGTTGGTCACAAAAGTATGGGGACATATACTGGAGCACATAGCCGATCCTAAGATAGAATTAACTTTTTTCTTCTGCCCTTGAAGGAAGCCACGCTCTTTCATTTTATGCTCCCTTGCCACCTGAATTCTAATTCCAGAATTTTGCTCACCAAGCTTCTTTGGTTTATTTATTTTTAAGCATCCAGTAAAAAAAAAAAAGGGTGGGGGGGAGGCATTTTTCCTTCCTTCCAGTAACATCAGACACTATTTTTGCTTTGTGGTAATTGTGGTTCCCAGATAGTGCTGGCTCTTTGTGGTTGTCCAGAGAAGAAGCACAACCAAAATCTTGATTGTAAGGTTCCATTAACAAAATCTGGTAAGACTGAAAGTAACTCTCTCACCTCCTTTTCCTTTTACTCTCCAGAAAGCTTAGGGAAGCTTCCTTCTGAAATGCTTATCTCAACACACACACACACACTGACTTCCCTTCCCGGTAGGTTGAGATAACCTTTACATAGTGGTTGGCCACACTGTTGCTCTTCTTCCTGTTTCCCAGGGCCATTCCCACACCCCCATCAGACATAATTGTAGATTCCTATTTATTTATTTATTTATTTAGCACT
>JAEANM010028627.1:0-10331 GCA_017656035.1 Myanophis thanlyinensis
ACTCTCGATGTGCTGGCTGCTCGGGCTGCCTCGGATCGCGTCGCTCCGCCTCTCCTCATGATTTTGATGATCTTACCGACTTCTGTTGTTTTCTGGCTGCCTGTGCTCCATATGAGGTCCATAGCTGGTTTCCTGAGGTTTTGAAACGGTTTGGGGTTGGTTCTAGGGGGTTCCAGGGGTATCTATAGGTATCTATAGGTGTATCTACAGGGTTGGGGGTTGGAGTGGCCACAACGGCTGCCTTTGTTACAGTGCCATCTATTCATAGTTTGTTTTTGTTGAAAACAAGGACACTGAAAAACAGAATGATTTATTGCCACAGAACAGTAAGTAATGTAGAAGAAATAATTATTGTAATAGTGTTTAGGAAATCACTGGATTTAATGCAAACTAAATATCAAGGCACATCATTTTAAGAATATAATGTGGATATATTGAAGTGACATAAGGAGAACAATTGTGCTACAAAAATTGCACTTACCGAGCCACATAACGAGCCTCTGAATGGCGACACGCAACAAACAAAGATTTGATAATGTCAATTTTCTTGTTTATGGACTGAGAAAAAAGAAATAGAAATAAGTTTTGAGATATAAGGGGTGGAAGAAAAGGAGGAAGGGTAGCTAGGCATAGTAATTTTAGAAAATCTCATTCCATATAATGATAGGAACCTCACAAAAAAGGTTCTTGCTATACATACATGAAGAGACATGGCACTTCAGAAAATAGTTTTAAAACCACTCCACTTTATTGACAAATAAGCATTAAGGGTTGAAAGTAAATTTTTCTGGATAATGCTTTCAGAAACTCTATCTTCTTCCAAACCAGTGTTCTATTAGACTGTTCTTTCAGAAATGATAACATCAAATATTGGTGCCAGATAAACATTAAACTTAATGTATTTCATTTAACCAACTGAACCCTTGCCATACCACCTCATAAATCAACACAGCAGGCTGTTCCACAATTGTTAATATCCTCTTCACTCATTACTTACAGAGCTTCCCGCCATGTGACCAATTGCTTGCAGTTTGCCAAAGACAGCAGCAGCACCAAGTTTGGGTGGAGCAAACACAGTTCCTTGTGTTGTGCGACTGTTTTCAGCAACTAAACCTAGATCTCCCTTTTCTGCTGCCTCTGCCTTGATTTGGTCCAGTTGCCGACCTAGAGAAACGACAAGATCAAAATAAAAAAAAAATCCAGAGTCACTAACTTATTATTAATTCTATTATCCTTCATCTTTTCAAATAAGAACCAAAATGTTCAACTTTATTACAAGAACATATAGTTGTTTTATTGGCAACTATTGCCTAATGTTACTTTTCCTAGGAAGATTATAATTGAACAGACCTGTGGCCTGGGCCAGAGCTTTCATGAGGATGGTTTTGCCAATGCCTAATTCTAGGCCCTCAGATGCTGGGCCTAACCGATTGAGACAGAGGTAGACACAGGGAAGCAAGTCTTGTGGAGATAGGACAATCACAGAACGAAAGAGATTGCTTAGGGTCTCTATAATTTTCAACCTAGAAAGAGAAAGATGTATGATTTTTTAGAATAAAACTGAAAGCTATTTATTCTGAAATTTGTAGCAAGTCATCTTACCGGGCAGATTCTTCCTCAATATATTCAAAAGTACGAGCCACAGCCATGTATGGTATCCTATCAAAAGAATTAGGATAACAGCAACATTTAAAACTATGAAACTAAAATGCATCATACAGAAGTAGAACAAAGTGAACTTTCTTCTCTTTGCATATATTATATCTCCTGAATTTGTTAAAAACAGCAAAGTGAAAAAAATGCTAAAATTAAAAAGGACCTTCTCTCTCTCAAAAATCAATACTAAATTCCATATATTTTGTTCAATTGGACTTGCATATTGTGGTAAGCTATGATTTTTAAAATATCATTAACTGTTAAATAAGGCACCATTTGATAGGTACACAGATATCATGGTAAGTCATAACAGATCCAATAACAAGCTCCAGTGGTTTTTTTTTTGAAGTAGCTCAATAATAATAGCTTGACTCTAAACAAAAGCCAGTTTATATTAAAGAAGTGTTAGATAATAACTATGGTATGACTGGAAGACGAGACACACTCTTCATAGGTCTTAAATACCAATTCTTGGTTTAGGACATGAGATAATTAATACAGTAATTTAACATGATTCTATAATGAAGCTTACAGTGAAATTGACTGACATGAAAACAAATAGGAGATGTCCATTGGTGCTTGAATAATAAGAGATTTATTTTTAAAAGAAGCAATGTTTTGTAGCATAAAATGTAATTTCAGTGGCTACTCACTTTTGACCAAGGTCCCAGCAAGCATCATGAACAGGATGATAACTGTTCTTTGTAGGGTTGTACTCTGCAGGCTCAAGGGTAAGAGATGACTTGAGAAAACTGTAAAAGCAGGGGCAGAAAATACCTAGTATGTAGTTATCCTACACCAAATGACTAATTTGCATTTTTAAAGATTTAGGAACCACAGTGGTGCAGTTGTTGGAATTCAATATTGCAGGCTACCTCTGCCTATAGTCAGGAATTTGATCCCGACTGGCTGAAGGTTGATTCAGCCTTCCATCCTTTTGAGGTCTGTAAAATGAGGACCCAGATTATTGGAGGCAATATACTGACATATAAAAACTGCTCAGAGTGCTGTAAAGCACCAGGAGCAACATATAAATCTAAGTGCCAGAGGTGAAATTCAGCTGGTTTGCACCGATTCTATAGAACCAGTTATTAGAAGAAATTTCCTTTTGTTTTTTTCCCACTTTGCAGGGTTAATCCTGTAAAGATTAACGTTACAGGGTTAATCCTGTAAATAAGGCAGTTGTTTCTAGCCTAATCTTTATTGTCTTGTTCACAGAAACTGCCTCTCCCCTTATTACATTGTAACTTTGGTGAAGTTTAATTTTGTGCTTGGTGATGTTTAATCCTGTGGCCACGCCCACAGAACCGGTAGTAAAAAAAAAATGAATTTCACCACTGCTAGTGCTATTGGTGTTTCTAAATCTATCATCAGATTATGCAAAAATACCCAAATCTTTTGTAGCAAATCAGACACTGGCAAAAGGTTTCATATGAAAGATATAACTTCTGCATAAATTTTCATACTTTCTTGAGGCCTGGTCAATCATTGCAACTTTTACAAATTGTTATTAAGGCTAATCTAAGTAGGAGTGAAATGTTTTCAAATGAAATACATTTTATAAAATCAGACCAATTATCCTGCTAACCTTAGCATTGACACGAAAATAAGATGATTACGATAAGACATTCCCACATCAGTAAAATTGGGAAGAAAAAATGTTTTAAATACACGTAAAAATCATGTGTACAACTTTTTCTCTACTTGTCATCAAGAACTGTAGATAACATAGTAAAATTAATATTGGAAAATTTAGAAAGGAAACTTTGGAGAACTGAGCTGCATTTTTAATTTTTTTTCTTTGCATAATATAAAAGAATCTATAAGAGGCCTGATACTGGGCTGCAAGCAGAAGAAAATCTATGCCTTCTTACTTTGCAGGAACTGTATTCAATTCAGTCCTAGTCGTATTTTCATTTTATCTTCTTCAACACTAGAAATTGAGTGTCTGCAATATAAAGTCTCTTTATTTGACTATTTAAATATAGATATTTCTCCACTATAGATATTCCCCTCCACACATGAAGGATGTCAACTGAACAAATATGCACAAATAATCAGGTTATATATATATATGCAGGTCTAGGTTTATTCGGGTCTTTTCCCGTGTAAGTTTGAGAATCTCTTCGCTTACAAACTTACACGGGAATAAACCTAGACCTGCATACCTGCACCCATGAAAATCTATGAAAACACACACACACACACACATATATATACGGTATATATATGTTTTTGTAGATATATGTATATATAATTTTCATAGTATTTATTTATGAATAAAATATTTTGTACTCTTTGTGACATTAACACTCACATTGGTTTTCTTTGAAATAACTTTCTGGTTTAGTAAGAATTATTAAATTCTTTCTGGACAAAAGGCATGAAATACTGTGATCTTCTGCTTATTACATGACCTTATTCTTTTGAATACTGATGTAATATTAAGATAAATATGAGACAGAGCCCTCTTGGAAAAAACACACCAATCACGTACTTGTCAGCCATGCTGTTGGACTCATCATTACTAACTTTATTAAGACACTTTGATACTGGCATGTTTTCTGATACTACAGGTGCTTGCTTCTTTTCTATTTTCACAGAACTTTTCTTGGGAGCTGAAAGTGAAAACATAACACACAGACATTCCAAACTACAGATAGTCCTTAACTTAAGACCACTGATTTACCAACTATTTGAAGTTATGACAGTGTTTAAAGGTGACCTGCAACCAATCTTCACATTTACAATGTTTGCAGTGTCCTGTGATAATATAATTGCCATCTGCAATTTTCCCAGCCAGCTTTCCACAAGTAAAGTCAATGGGGAAGCTGCCTGGGAAGGTTGTAAGCCAGTCACGTGATGTCTTACTTAATGACTGCAGAAAGAAAGGTCATAAATCAGATAGTCATGTGATGCCACACTTCATGACTGCACTGCTGATTGATAACTTTTCTGGTCCCTACCGTGATTATAAGTCAGGTATAAAATCAAAGCCCTTAAACAGAATCTGCTATCTGTTATCAGCCAAAAAAGTAATCTCCCCGCTAAAATTATCAAAGGAGGTAAGAATTATGATGATCTCACTTATATGGAATACTGGTTTGTGGACATTATTTTCTTTTTACAGTTAGTCCTTAACTTATGATTATTCAATTAACAATGGTTTGAAGTTATGATGGCCTTAGAACAAGTGACTTAAATGTGCTATGTGCTTGTAAGTCAGGTGCTTGGCAAGTGACTTCCATTTATGATGGCTGAAGTTTCTTGTGGTCATGCGATCAGCATTTGCAACTTTCTCACCTGGCTTCAACAAGAAAATTCAATTGGGAAACCTGCATTTACTGTTCATGTGATTCATTCAATTACCATTTGCTTAAAGTCAATAGTGATTCACGTAACAACTACAATAAAAAACCAAGTCCAGTCATACGATGATGCACTTAACAACCACATCGCTTTTGGTAATAAGAAATTCAAGTCCCAATTGTGGTCGTAAGTGAAGGACTAACTATACTGTTGTAGAATATTACAAATAATCCTCATTTCTACAAAGCATTTGTTAATATTGAATATATCGCTAAATGTCTATGGAGATTCTCAGTCATCCAGGTCATGGTTACCACAAAGGTGCTTTTTAAAGAGGCAACTGAACTTTCTGTTTTTTCTTTAAAGATGTTTCGCTTCTCATCCAAGAAACTTCTTCAGCTCTGATAAGCGAAATAACTTCAAAGAAAAACCAGAAAGTCTGGTTGGTTCTTGAAAAAGCACCTTTGGAACAATACTGAATATACTTTTTCAAAGTATCCTTTTCCATTTCTTCAATATAATTTTTGAGATGTGAGTAGGATTGCACAGGGTATTCTAAGTGCAGGAACATCATAATTTGTTTAAAAATCATTATATGGCATTTTATTTGTAATTTCTTTATTCATTATCAGCAATGAAGATTATTTTCTACCCACAGTAACTGGATAAAATGTTACTATTCAGCTATCCACCCCATTTACAGTATCTCCTTATCAGTCACTAGTTCAGACCCCTAGAGGAAGTATATGACATTACTTTTTCTCTTAATATGCCAATTTGAATATAATATACTTCTTTTTTTATAAACAAGTACCTTCTCCTTCTGCATCCTTAAGTTAAAAAAAATTGGAGACAGGTTTATGGACTAAAAAAAATCATCCCAAATAATGATAACATTGGCTATTTCACTCTCTTACTCCTATGCGGAAATGGTGGTACATTTCAAACTTACCAAAAAAACTAGAAATGGACTTGCTGGACGGTTTAGAGGAATCTGGGACTTCTTTTTCCTTTGCATTTTTGTCTGTTTTATGTTCCACCAATGTTGCATTCTCACTTTTAACTTCTTCAACTTCCATTGGTTTCTCATTGGTTTTATCTTTAGAATCTGTTTATAAAGCAGAAACCAAATGTTCAACATTGTCTGTAGAAAATTCAACTAAGTTTTAAAGCCTAATCCATTTCAACTCAATTTTGTTTTGACTTGCTTTTTGATACCTATTTTAGATACCCAAGATAGTTGCAAACTCCTTCTGTGAAACAGACATTTAGAGAACAATATTTTGAATTTGAAAATCCTACAGAAGATCTGGAGGCATGGCAAATTCATGTAAGCATTGTCAAACATGACTGGATGTACAGTATAGTATTCTTTATGAAAAAACACATTGCAAACTAAAACTGTGAACCTAATTTAGACTATAAAAAGGCATAGTAGTTTTAATGGCTGAGTCGAACATAAGCTTATTCTCTAACTGTGTAAACTATATCAACACAGAAGTAATTCAGAGAAACTTTACTCCTAAAAGAAAAGAAAAAGTTATATCCGGTGTTTTAGACTAGCTTTCCTACTGTCTTGTTTAATAGCCACATTTCATTCAAGAAGACTCAATAGCAGACATCCCCTTTGAGTCATCCCCTTTTGATTCTCTTACATCAACATCAATCTCTTCTAATAACCAGACAATAAGAACCTCACCATCTCCATCAAGGTCTTCCTTCCATCTTTTACTACTGCGGTTTTCCTGGGAATGATAGCTGTTGTCATCATCGTCTGGTTTACGTTTAGAGAATTGCTTGCGGGCTAAAGGTAGAATTTGCAATTAAATTGTCACTACTTTTCCTAATAGTTAGAAAATGTTTGCTGCCCTTAAAGCAAATAAGAGGTCATAGAGATTTGATATGCTATATTTAATTCATATCAAGAATCCTGCCTATATAGTTTCTTGACCAAAATGCTGTCGTATCTTAAGCAAAAAAGATTTACAAAAGTGGTAAGATACAGACCAATAAAATAGTTAAATGTTAAAGGATGTCTAAAGAATGCCAAACAAAACCTCATTATTCTAGATGGAGAGTGTGAATTTCCTCTGCTTTTCTGATCTTCCTCAAAGTTCTGCTTTCCAAAACTCAATGCAAATGTTTCTAAGTAGCAAAAACAGGGAATTGGAAGAAGCATGGAAGTAGACCTCTGGATTGGGCTTTGTGTAACATGTTGAGAGCTTAATTTGAAAACAGAGTAAGGCAATGCTATCCTAATTTATTCAAAGGTTATTTAAGATACTTAAGGAAGGAAATAATGCCTGATGCTGCTAGTATCATAATGTCTGAGGGCTACAAAAGAAGTTCTAGCAGATATTATTAAATGGTAGATTTTATCAGTGTCAGGGTATAATTAACATTCAAATGACAATGACAATTTTCCACATTTCTAAAAATTCAAAGAACATTTCTCCATTATACTTAATAGATTAATTGCTGATTTAGGACTGGGATTTGGCAGTTTCCATGAATCAATGCAATTATGATTTTCTCAGAGACTGTTATATTTTCATGAGCAACCAAATCATTGCTCTGATCCTATATAGTAAAACAGTATTATAGACATATTGGAATATTTTCAAGAAGCTGAGATTTCAATCTGCTTTCTTGTGGCAGAACTATCACAATGAAGCTGCTGAGGCTGGGTAGCACTGCTTGTTGACATTTTAATACACTAAACTTAATGAAATGAGAGGCCTATAATAAATGTCAGGCATTAAAACTAACCCGCTATTAAAAGTAAATTGAGTCAAACTGCTTTAAAAGAGTCAGTAATTAAGGTTCCATTCTCATCCAGCTTTCTGCAACTTAAATGAATGGACTTCAGCAAACTAAATTCCTCAGCAACATAGAAAGCTGTGGAAGGCTGTCTAAAACCAGAACTACTCTGTAAATTCAAGACTCCCTAATTCTATTAGGACCACATAATAGTCTTTTAAATAACAATGTTAGAATTAAAGTACCTGCAGAGCAAAGATATCAAAGTGGTGTAGCAGTTTGTATGTACACTAACTTTTCTGAGTTGGATGTTCAAGAGGGTGAACTTACCAGTTTTGCGTCTTGGGATACTGGCAGATGTGGCTGAATTGGAGGTAGTTGGGCTGGTACTTGGAGAGATGGTCTCTTCAGAGAACTTTTGCTCAGGAATACAGTCAAGGCTCTAAAAATAGAGAATTAGTGAGTGACAAAATATAGAGAGAATAACCACAGACAATCATAATCTTGAACATTACAATAAAAGAGGGACAAACCAATGTTTAGTATAACTTTTATGTTAGCCTGATAAGAGCAGCCTAATGTAAAATATGTGCTACAATTGAAATTAAATGAGAAACCCAACTGCCACCAACTCTGGGAAATCATAAGCAAAAACATGTTTTAAAAATAAAATCTGTATTCTTGGAAGATGAAAGCAGAAAATCTTCATTGAGAGTTCAAAGAATGCTCCATGATTAATTGGTCAAAGATTAGAATGTTTTGAAACAGACTTACCAACTTGTTGGCATCTGATTGTGCATTCTTTTCATCTAGTTCCACAGAATCTTCTTCATCATCACTCTTAAGGACCTTAGATTTTTTTGATGCAGCGTTCATTGGGAAGTCTTCACCAAGTTCTGAACCATTTACTAGTTTCCTGAGAACCAAGTATTTACCAATAATTACTGAACTACTAAATATCCCATTTATTATTAATTATATATAATGGTTAAAAGTCAGTTATAGACAGATAACAGATTTTTCAGCAGCAAGGAATGTGTATTCAAAATCAGCATTTTTTTAAGATTTGGCATAAGAATCATTGTAGGAATGCCTAAGATGATGAACAGATATTGCAGCTTGGTGTATGAGTACATATCTCAAAGTAACTCACTTTTGTGAAATAAGCACATCTTCCAAGTGGCTGTCTTCTGTTTTTTCTTTTTCAGACTTTACTCGTGCCAGAGGCTGGAAGAACGATCTGCTCAGACATAAATAAACATGGTTATACATATTCTCCTCCATTCTCAGGGCTATAGAGTGCATAATAATTTTTACAAGAGAGAATGAGATCATAGTTTATGGCAACTTTTTAGTTCAAAAAACCATCTTTCATAATAAAGCAAGTATATAGATAGCTTAAGACAGATAATAGAAAAGGGCACCTAAATAAAAGGGTAGATAAATATATAATAGCAAATGCTGCCTCTGTAAAGAAGTTGAAGAAATGGTGAACCATCTAGCAGCTATAAGAAGGTCATACAAACTAGCTAGAACAAATGGCACGACAAAATGGCAACAATGGTGCATTGGAATATCTGCAAGAAACTATTTGCCTGCAAGCAAGAACTGGCAAAGTAATATAAAATAAGGAATCTAAAGTGTTCTGGGATTTTAGAATTCAAACAAACATCTACCACATAACAGCCCAGAATTAACTGTCAATAACAAATACTTTTAAGTCTGGGTAGTGAATGCTGTAGTACAGGGGTCGGTAACCTAGGGCTCACGAGCCAGGTGTGGCTCTTTTGAGAATTTCATCTGGCTTGCAGCTCCGCCCCTTCCCCCCCTCGGCTGTTCTTGTCAGTTCCCCTGCTCGGGGTTTGCCGCTTTCCTCTTTGGCCGCCGTACGTAAACCCCGTTGGAAAAGCCTCCGAGAAGGGAGCGGAGTGGGGGCAAAGGAAGAGGAGGACGTGCTTTTCGTGGCTTGCTAGGTGAGGAAATTGCAGAGGGAATCCGCCCGCCCGCCTTTTGCAAGCTGGTGGGGGGTTGCTGGTGGGGGAGGTAGACGAAGTGTCCGCATCTCGCGCCAAGTGCTTCTACACTTTGCAAGCCAGCCAGCGGGGGAGGCGGGCTTCGGAGCAACTCCCCCCCCCGGTTCCCAAACTCTGTGGCAAGGCAGAGCAGCCCGCTGGGACTGGCAGCCCGAGGTGCCCTGGTTTGGGCCTGGCCCACGCTTGCGGGGCGACCTGGCACGGATCGATTTAATGCTTTTAAAGCAGTGTTTCTCAACCTTGGCGACTTTAAGATGTTTAGACTTCAACTCCCAGAATTGGGAAGTCCAAACATCTTAAAGTCGCCAAGGTTGAGAAATACTGCTTTAAAAGCCTTAGCATTGCCGGGCCGCGCAAGCCTGCCTTTTGTGGCCGTCCTCAGGCGGCGGCAGGCCTTGCCTGTGTTTGTGCCATGCGCCGAAGGTGGGAGACTCGGAACAAGTATCAACATGGATTCAGGGGAAAGCTGCGGGGCCGGCGGAAAGATCCGGACGCAACGGTATCATCTGGCAGCGGCCTCCTCGAAGCCTTATCCAAGAAACAAGCAGGTGAGAAGGCCGCCGTGGAAGAATG
>JAEANM010028628.1:0-10331 GCA_017656035.1 Myanophis thanlyinensis
ATGAATGAATGAATGAATGAATGAATGAATAGTTCAGGAAGAGCTTCAAAGTTCTGAGAAGCAGGAAGAAAACTCGTTCCATGCTGATCAAGCAACAGCCGTAATGTTTTTTCAATTTGGTATTTGAAAAAATGGACACGTTCATCTTTGGCCTCTATCTCTGCTCACACCTGCAAGGTCTATTCTTGCCTGTTTTTTCGCAATGCCTTCTCTCCCTTCTGATGTTTACCATGGGATTTCTGTGCTCTCCTGAACTCCCCTCTCAGCTCCAGCCTTTGCATTTGGCCTCATTATTACCGCTGCAGCAGTTCTGAGCATCTCATTTCCCCCCCCCCCCGCCCGCCTTTGGGACCTGATTGGTGTTTATCTCTTCCAGGTTCTTCAGGTAGAACAAGAGGAAGACTAGAAAGCAGGTGAGAAGCTTCATTCTGTTTGCTAGAGCTGGCAAAGCAATCTCTGGCAGAAGCCGTGGCATTGGCAACAGGAGCGGATAAAAAAGGCCCTAGGCTTTTTTCTTAGGAGAAAAACAAGAGAAAATGGAAGCAAATAAAAGAAGGGATGCTAAAACCAGGTACAGACAAATGGTGGTAACCAGTTTGCAAGAAAGCAATTACATGTAGTCCTTGACTTACAATCATTCATTTAGTGATTGTTCAAAGTTACAATTACAACAGTACTGAAAAAAAATGACCAGTTTCACACTCACGACCATTGCAGCATCCCCATGATCATGTGATCAAAGTTCAAGCTCTTGGAAACTGGCATGTATTTATGCCAGTTGCACCATCCCCGAGTCATGTGATTATCATTTGTAATCTGAAAAGCAGAGTCAATGAGAGAAGCCAGATTTGCTTAACCACTGCGTGATTCACTTAGCAACTGCAATGATTGGCAACAGTGTCAAAAAAGGTCAGAATGTGGGGGCACAACTCGCTTAATTGTCTTGCTTAGCAATGGAAATTTTGGACTCCATTGTGGTCATAAGTTGAGGACTACCTGCAACTGTATAGGGAGAAAAGGGTTGTAGTCTACTGGGAGCCCATCAGCTTTGCGAGGTAATCCAGATAGGAAGCACTCCTCAAATCAAACCAATTCTACTTTATTGCAAGGTTACATTGGCAGAATTTTTCAATGAAAATACATTTCTTCCATGCCCCCTTTACAGCTTAGGAAACTAGAGAGTTTGAGAAAGCTTCTTGGATGAGAAGCGAAACGTCTTCAAAGAAAAACAAGACATCCAGTTGCCTCTTGAAAAAGCACCTTTGGGACAACCATGATCTGGATGACTGAGAATCTCCATAGACATTTAGTTATGTTCCCTTTGGAGATGTTTTACACATCCACATTTGTTCTGTGGACAATGCTTCCTCTTATCGGCCCGTTCTCCTGGCTATGGCTTCTTTCCTTCCCTCCCAAGGTCCTTCCCAAATACACCACAAGCCTTGAAAATAGTATTGGGTTCTGGTGCCTGTAATTCCCTAGTCTGCATGATCCTTGTGTAGATTGAGTAACAGGTGATGTGACTCCAGTACATCCTGAGATTGATTAGACCAAAGTTTAGTCAGTGCCAAAGGGAGGTGAGAATGAAGAGTGTTAACTAAGTGAAGAAATAGGGAATTTTGGTAATGAAAAGGAAAAGGAGCTCATGGAAAGAAGGGATATCCTAAATATTAAGATGGCACCAATGATCAAACCTTGTATCCTCATTACCAGAGGTGAATTTCAGCAGGTTCTAGCAGGTTCACTAGAACCGGTAGTAAATTTTCTAAGTAGTTCGGAGAACCGGTTGTTAGAAGAAATCTCCTTTTGTTTTTTTCCACTTTACAGGCTGTAAAGAAGGCAGGAAAAAACCATTCTGGTGTTGTTTCTAGCCTAATCTTTATTGCAGAAACTGCCCACTCAGTCACATGACACCCCCCCAGCCACGCCCACCAAACCACGCCCACAGAACCGGTAGTAAAAAAAATTGAATCCCACCACTGCTCATTACCTCATGTGAGATTCTTGCTCTGGTGATTCATAGAAAGGGAATGTACTGCATGTCCTTTTTTAAAAAAACGTTTTTGACCAAAAGAGGGAGGGAGGGACGGAAGAAAGGAAAGAAGATAGTGTTGGAACAAGCTAAAAAAAATGTTTTAAAGCTCCAGGAGTACAAAGTAATTACTTTGAGGGATAATTCTTCCATAAACAGTATTCAGTTAATGAATTATTTCTAGCAGAAGCAGGAGGGAACAGCTCAGGGAAGGCATCTTACTGAACTAAAGAACAGGAAATGGAGGTGGGTGGGGGAACAATACCTCCTGAAATTTTTTTCAAGCTGAAATGGGCAGTGAAAAAACAGAATACCAGGCCGTGTAGTTATCTGAAGATGTACTTCACTGTTTAAGTTCAAACTGAAAAGCAACTCCTTTTAAAGACATGGCTGGGTAAAGTAACAGGAGCCTTCATTGTTTACCTGGAGTTTAGCTCATCCCGAGAGACCTACAGAGCAATAGACGGCGCTTGTGAGGTGGTCGTAGCCTCTTCAGACACTTTCAGAGCTCTTAATGCTTCATTAACACATCACCCACAAGAGATCCACAAGCTGCGCTGGAAATTTAAGAGGCACTTTCAAAGCAAAAACAGCATTTGTGCAATCTAGGAGGAAACCTAAATCAAGGTTTTATACATTCCACACAATATAACGGGCACAAGGGAGCTGAAAAAAATATTAGGCAATATCCTTCTGGATAACCTTTCATAATTTGCTTCTGAAAGCTGCTTTGAACCATGTGTTTTACACATCCACATCTTACTTCCGGTCTTGCCTAAGATACCAAAGGATGTAGTAGGAAAAGAAAGCAAGGTCCTGTGTGGATAATACATTGTATATAGAGAATTTCAAGAAAAGGTAGTGAATTCGGTAGTTTTCCCATGGCTGTTCTCTAGTCTTCTTCAATGTCTTCTAAATCTGAGGAATTTTGAAGTCCAATGCAGCTAGCACGCATCAGACTGAAAAAAGAGTGGCAGAGATTTGGACTATAATTCCAAAACATGCTGAAAACATATAATAGCCTTCCTGGTTTATTATATAGACCAACTGTAGACCAGGATGTCAGTGTGATTGAAGCCCCACCCTTTCTCCAGGTAGTCCTCAACTTGCAATCATTTGTTTAGCCACTTGGAAATTACCATAACACTGAAAAAAGTGACTTACAACCTTTGTAATCTTTGCATTTACAACTATCATAGCATCCCCATGACCACAAGACCAAGATTTGGCAATCAGCATGCATTTCTGATGCTTGCAACCACCGTGTGGAGGGGTCATGTGATCATCATTTGTGAGCTTCTCAGTGGATTTCCAACAAGCAAAGTCAATGGGGGAAACTGGATTTGCTTAATGACTGTGTGATTCACTTAACAACTGTAATAAAAATCGTATATTTAGACATAATTCACTTAACAACCATCTTGCTTAGCAATGGAAATTCTGGTCTCAATTATGATAATAAGTTGAGGAGTATCTAAATGAGTTTGTGAAGTTGATGCAAGTACATAAGAAACAGGGCTTTGATTGCACTATTTTGATTATCATTTTGACTTTGGTGATACCCGCCACTCCTTGATGTCTGGAGCATCGTAGCAACCCAACTGGTGCTTCTGAAGGCTGTAAGCAATTTACAAGCAGCTCCATAGCACCTTTCTTCTTAAGCAATTGATAGTGTTCTTCCCAGGTTCATCTTCTTGTGTGTGAATTGACTAAGTTTACTAGCAGACTTCCTAGCTTCTTCTGAGTTTCTTTCTGTTATTTATATGCTTCAGGTGCTCTTAGTTTACCTAGTTTGAGCAGCAAGGGACAACAATCCTCCCTTCCCATATTTTCTTACTTTAATCTGACATCCCTGTTTTCTCACTGATTTGGTTACTGGTTCTAATTCCAGTGCTGGTCGAGCGAAAGGATTAACTGAGCAAGTGAAGGAGAAAATAGAGACCTTTCTGCTTGAGAATTATTTCTGAAATGTAAATGACCCAGAGGGGATGACATTCAAACATTTTAAAATGTACTTTGTACTTTAAGCATTTTTTTTAATTGTCAGAATTTCACTAATTAAAGTTCTAAGTCAAACTATCCTGCAATGTTGCATTCTAACCAATGCCCCACCCCGGCTCTTTGAATACAATCTGAATACAATTGTGGAATGTTTTTCTTTCCCAGATTGATGCTGTCACATTTCTTGAACCCTCAATTAGTGGTTCCCAAAATATTAATACAATATAAATATGATGTTCACCAAAGATTCATAATAATCAAAGATGTCTGGGTATCATAAAACTCATAAAACTAGTTGTTTTGGGGAACATGTGACAGCGTCAACCTGGGAAAGAAAAACATTCCAATGATTGTATTCAGATTGTGTTCAAAGCACCATGGTGGAGCAGTGGTTAGAATGCAACATTGCAGGGTAATTCTGCCGACTGCCAGCAGTTCAATCCTAACTGGCTCAAGGTTGATTCAGTCTTCCCTCCTTCTGAGGTTAGTAAATGGGGACTCAGATTGTTGGGGGCTCTGTAAACTGCTTAAAGAGGGCTGTAAAGCACTGTGAAGCGGTATACAAATCTTAAGTGCCATTGCTATTTGTGATCTTGTTTGTAAATATCTCCAAATGATCATGTTTTTTCTGACAGAATAAACTGCTCAGAATGTCTCTTAAACTCAGAATCCACCAGGTCTAGAGATTTCCAACAATTTCCCATTGAATTTGAGGAATGTCATTTAATTCCACAACTTTCAGCAGAATTGTCTTTCATCATCCCTAATTTTGTTCACCTGGGCTTGTCAATGCACAGGAAATTTAGTGCACTGCCAGATGTTAGATTCACAGTCCCCAGCATGGCATCATGAGCATTAATGTGTCCAGAAACTCTATTTGGGCTTCATCTTTTACCAAAGTTTATTTTTTAAAAATGCTCTTTGAATTACAAATAAACAAATGGGAAACAAGTAACTGCCAGGATAAAGAAGTTTAGCAGCTTTAAATATTGTATTGATTTTCAATAGTGCTTTGGGGTCCCATCTAGACCACTGAGGCATCAAAACAATATCCACGGTATTCTATCAAGAAAAAAATATCTTTGGGGGTGGCAGAATTTGCACATTACAGCTTCATCCATGTATGTGGAGGACAAATAATAAAATAAGCATCACAAAATCACAATGCGAACCTTGAGATTTACAGATTTGGATCACATATCAGGATGGAAATACAAAATGCCAAAGTTTTTATCATGACTTCATATGATTGATTTTTTTTTTCATGCTACTGTGACTTCTACTGGAGCCCTGTGGCTTAACCATTTACGAATACTACTTTTGTGTGCATTCACAGGACATGTTACCAAACTTTCAAATGTGCCCACAGGTCCAAAAAGAACGGAGAACCTTAGATGAGCCTGTCACTTTTTTTGTTGTTTGCTTGATGGCATTCTTGTAGCCACTAGGGTTTCTTGGAAACTTGAATTTTGATGGATCAGTTTTCTCCCTGAAATCCTACAGTGTCTGCCTCTAAAACAGAACGCTCCATGCAGCTAAGCATGCTAAGACTTGAATTATTTATAAAAATAACAAAGGTGGGATTAAAAAAACCATATAGGACTCTGAAACTCACATAAATTGCTCTGCTTCTCTTGCAGTGGCAGAAACTTAGCAAGGAAAGATCATGCTCAGAAGGTAATCCGTGGCCTAACCTCCACATCAACATCCACATCTTCTGGAGGCAAGTTGTTCCACTGATTAATTCTCTTCACTGTGAGGAAATTTCTTCTTAGTTCCACGTTGGTTTTCTTTTTGATTAGTTTCTATCATTACTTCTTCTCCTGCCTTCAGGTGCTTTGGAGAATAGCTTGACTCCCTCTTCTTTGCAGCAACCTCTGAGATATTGGAACACTGCTATCATGTCACCCCTAGTCCTTATTTTCATTTAAACTAAACATGCCTAATTCCTGCAACCATTCTTCATATGTTTTAGCCTTCAGCCCCCCAATAAGCTTTTGTCTGTCTAGAGTCTCAACATCTTTTTTATATCATGGTGACAAAAACTACATGCAGCATTCCAAGTGTGATTTTACCAAGGAGTTATAAAGTGGTACTAACACTTAACATGATAGCACTTAGCAATAGCACATATATTGCTTCATACTCCTCTCTAAGCAGTTTACAGAATCAGCATATTGCCCCCAACAATCTGGGTCCCCATTTTACTCACTTCGGAAGGATGGAAGGCTGAGTCAACCTTGAGCCGGTGAGACTTGAACTGCCACACTGCTGTCAGCCAGCAGTCAGCAGAGGTAGCCTGCAGTACTGTATTCTAACCACTGAGCCACCATGGCTCTTGATTCTATCCTTCTATTAATGCAACCTAGGACTATGCTGGCTTTTTTGGCATCTGCAGCACACTTGGCTCATATTTAAGTGATTCTCTACTTGGTCTCCAAGTTCCCATTCAGGGTTACTACTATTGAGCCACATACTACCTATTATATACCTCTGGATATTAAAAATTACAACTTCCAGAGTCCCTCATTTCTAGACACATAGTCAAGACTGCTAGTTATACTTAGAATGTCTTAGATAGAATAACAGAGTTGGAAGGACCTTGTAAGTCACCTGGTCCAATTCTCTTTAGCAATATGGGTTAGGAAATGTGTCCTCTACTTCAGAAATATGCTGGCCTACATAAGCTGCCCTGTTGTTAGTTGAACCACGCCCTACCAAATAAATCTAATTGCTTGGATTTTCCTTACATAGGAATGCTCCACAAGCCAATGTGGATTTGTACAACACACAAAGCATGGATTAACTTTTACATTACCACAGTGCATTAACCATGCCATAAATTATATGAAAAGATTGAAGAAGTAACAACTATATTAGTAGGAATAATAAAAATAAAATGGGGGATAGGTGATATTAGCTACCTGAAGAATAGTTATAGAAGGAATGTTCAGGTACATGATAATTTCAGAAGGGGATTTCAAAAACTGCATCTTGTTGCAAACAATGAGAAAAGCTGCCAAACCAGCAGGAACTGCTGTAGTATTCAAAGCAGAGCAGCACTGCTTTCCATTTTTTTTCGTAATGACATATAGGAAGCATATAGCAAAGTGATGGCGAACCTTTTAGAGATTGAGTGCCCAAACTGCAAGACTCTCTTTCTCGCACATGTGTGCTGTGGAGAGTCAAAGACCAGCTGCCTGGCGGGGAGGCGGGGCATCACAACACCGGCAGCTCTGCAGGAGGCAAAATCTTTTTCTTTCGTGAGAAGTTGCAATTGATTGACTGAACTTTTTTTTTAGTCCCACAAACTTCTGTTTCCCTGCAAACGATGCTGAGAAACACCATGGAAAAATGCAGTGGAGCTGAGCTGGGGCTACAGCATGTGCCCAGAAAGAGGGCTCTGAGTGCCACCTCTGGCATGCATGCCACAGGTATGCCACTACTGGTGTAGCATAAGCACTGCTACATAATTTCCTCAACTAGCTGCTGAGGAATCTTGAAAACAATGCAAAAGGCACAAAAGTGAAGGCATTTTCCAAAGCACCAGAAGGCAAGACAAGAAACAATGGGTGGAAACTAATCCAGGAGACAAGCAATCTAGAGCTAAGCAGAAATTTCCCAACAGTGAAGACAATTAACCAGTGGAATGGGTTGCCTTCAGAAGTTGTGGGTGCTTCATCACTGGAAGTTTTTAAGAAGAGACTGGACAGTCATTTGTCTGAAATGGTATAGGGTCTCCTATTCAAGTAAGGGATTGGACTAGATGATCTCCAGGGTCCCTTCCAATTCTGTTATTCTATGTTCTGTGTTTTATATTCCAGCTCTCTGTCACAGAGCAATCTTCCAAGGTGGCTACCAAATGCACAAATATACAAGGATATTTTAGGTTGGAAATTGGGAAAAGTTGTAAATCCAACATATCCAGAGAGAACTAGGATAAAAAGACTGGAGTGCCTGAAGGAAGATATATTAATTAGAGGTATATGTGTTTGTTTGTGAAACAGGGGGTGCATAATGGATCAGCCCCTAATTTGGACAGAACAATATTCAACACAGGCATTCCCATAGTCCTGAGAAAAATCCCGATAGGATTCATATTAAATGCATTGATGCAGGATATCTCACTCAAGAAATGTGTGAATGTCAATATCGGAACTGGTGAAAATGCTAAATATTCCATTTTGCTGTTAGTTTTAGAAGAACACTGACTGCTTCAGTTAATGAATGAATGCGTTCATGGAATTAGTCAACGAACCATATCCAAAACCTTCAGAGTACTTAAAAACACATCAAACAAAGGCTTTCATGTTTAAGCATATCAAAAGATAAAATATTCCTGCTTCTTAAGCAGCATTGCTATTTAGGTGAACGATAACAATCACAACAATAGCTGTCAAATGAATGCAACAGCAGCACTGATCCAATTCAAAGCTTGCCCAGTCGTGATGTCTCATTTCAATGTATATTTCTGCATCAACTTCTTAAAGCTCAGGATCCAGCATCAAATCTGATTGGCAACTTTGACATCCTTTGACAGGTTCAGACAGCTGTAATGTAAGTTCACGTAGGAGTTTATTGATGTTTCCATTTTGAGCTTAATACTCTTCATTGACTAGTTTTGATGTCCATTAGCTAGGAAGACTGGAAAATGTTCACATGATGTGAAAGGTTAACATGTCCAAGTAGATTGATACTTGCCTGGGTTTTGCAGTTTGCTTTCTCATCTGCCATGCAAACTTGCTCTCCATTTGAGATTGTACCTTGAAATCCTTGCTTCTAGGTGTCCTTGCTTTTTGGGATGAGATTAATTGGGCTCCAAGATAAAATTGCTCAAGTTGTAGAATATTTGCCAGACATTTATGTTCCTACCCATGTTTTCCCAAAAATAAGACTGGGTCTTATTTTCTTTAGGGCCCCAAAGTAAGCACTAGGGCTTATTTTCAGGGGCTGTCTTATTTTTTCCTATGTACAGGAAGCCCACTTCTGCTTGCCCCATGAGCCCTGCACTGGCTTACCTCAGACCCCCTGCAGCCAGGCCACCCATGCCCCAACACCTGCCTTGCCTCATGGCCGCAGCACCAATACACCACACAACCTTCTGCCCCACTGCAAGCAAGCAGAAGAAGTAAGCTGGTGGCCATGTGGGCTCCTGCTGCACATGGTTTCTGGTGCTGCTGCTGTGAGGCAGGTGTCAGGACATGGATGGTTGGCTGCAGGGGCCCTGAGGTAAGTCGGTGTGGGGCATGTGGGGCAGCTCCACCCCACATTTTTCCTCATTTCTGTGGCATCAGAAACAACCAAATGGAATGGGAGGCCAGGTGGCTGCTCAGGCTCTTAAGTCAGGGGTGAAATTCAGCCAGATCGCACCACATCGCCTGAACCAGTAGTGGTGATTTGAAATTGGCCCTGCCCACCCACCCCTGCCCTTCTATTTCCTTATATGAGCTTCATTTTTTTGTTTCTTACCTTAATCAGCTGTTTGGCGCATCTATGGACCCTTCCTAATGATCCTGGCTGCTTCTGGTGTCTGTAAATGAGGTTTAAAGAGCTGTGCTACAGCATGTTTGGTGCACATGCGCACGCATTGAACCAGTAGCAAAACCGGTAGGATTTCACCCGTCTTAAGTAGGGCAATTTTGGGGGTTAGGGCTTATATTGTGCGCACACAAAAATGTGCTAGGGTTTACTTTTGGGATAGGACTTGTTTTCAGGGAAACAGGGTACTTCTACACAGAGAACTTTAGGCTGTGAGCCTTTGCTATCAGTAAATATTACTCCATCTCTAAGTGGACTTGATTTCATTTGCTTTTATTTCTTCAGCTCTACTATTTTTAGTTGCATCTTTTCATTGTTTAAACTAGATTAGTAAAACTTCCTTGATTGTCAATGTGGCAAAAAAGGCAAAGTCAATGCTTTTAATAAGTCAATTATTGGGGAAGAAAAATCCTCTATTTTGGCCAGCATATTATTTATTATATGTTTCCCCTAGGATTAATGTGATGTGAGCTGAAAAGCATAGAGTGAGAAGACTGTATAATTTAATATTCCACTGTTTAGAATGCAATTTATGTAGTCTGCAACTTTCAGCTCTTCATCTCTTTATAAATGATTTTATCATTTTCCTTATTGCTGCATATACTGTATATATAAAAGTGTACCCACTACAAATCAGTTCACTGCAAATATCTGGCACTAAGCTATTAGTTGAAATTGCTAGAAGTTGCAATTCTGTAATATCAAGAGGGCCTCACCCTCACTTTGAAGCAATTATTATTATATTTTTATCCTGCCCTAT
>JAEANM010028629.1:0-10331 GCA_017656035.1 Myanophis thanlyinensis
TATCTATCTATCTATCTATCTATCTATCTCTAGTCTAAACATACAAAGGACCTAGAACCATGGAATAGAGTATATGAAAAGTACAGGCTCAAAATGAATAAAGGACAGCTCATTCTAACTTTGCAAGCAGCTTTTTCCCGAAATCCTTGCTGTTGACAATTAGTTTTGTGCTTCTTAGTGGATTGAATGACTTTCGTGAATTATACAATAAAAGCTGCATTCATCTCCCGTTTATTTAATTGCTTTTTGGATAGTTGTAGCCATGCTTGTTTTACATGGATTTCCAGAACTGTGGTTTTTTTTTTCCCCCCTCTCTGTCTCTGAAAGCTTGTCATGACTAGCCTGCAGTCTATCCTAGAGAATGTGGATACACCCGAATTGCTGTGTAAATGTGTCAAGTGCATCCTTCTTGTGTCTCGTTGTTATCCTCACATTTTCAGCACGAATTTTAGGGTAAGAGCCTTGCCCTCTCTTTACATTTTACGGGCCCATTATGTGTTCCAGGTGGATTAACTTTTGTGTATTGCTTTCCAAGGACACAGTTGACATATTAGTTGGGTGGCATATTGATCACACTCAAAAACCTTCTCTGACCCAGCAAGTCTCAGGTAAGCCTGAAAAATAAAATAACTTCATGAGATACCCTGTAACGTGCTCTGATTTCCTTGTGGGTGATCAAGAGTTATTTCTCATATATGCTTTACATCAGTTAGTGCATGCAAAGGAAATACTGTTGCTTCCAAGGTTTCTGTTAAACATTTCAGCTTATTGAAAAAAGGAATCTAGCTACACTAAATTTCATTTTGATCAGAATCCTACCTGCTTTTCTTTCTCCCTCCCACTCCTCCCTCCCTCCCTTCCCTTCTCTCGAATAGTTGTAATAGGTGCAACGTTGATTTCTAAAGCTGTTGCCTGCCAAAATCACAATTTAGTTTGTTTATACCAATATAGAGACTGTTAAACTAAAATGTAACTAGTTTTTTTCTGCACAGTCGTTCACACACGATGCGCTGGTAGTTTTGCTTGCTTAATTTGTATGCCACTTTATTTTTTAGATGAACCAGACGTAGCTTTAAATCTTACTGTGTTTTTCATTGCTCCGGCCCCTTTCTACAGGATGGTTACAGAGTTTGGAGCCATTTTGGGTAGCTGACCTGGCTTTTTCTACCACACTCCTGGGTCAGTTTCTAGAGGATATGGAAGCTTATGCTGAGGTAATGAGGCCATCAGTCTTGAATAAATGCTGGGGGAAAAATTATGAGATATTTTCTAGGGAGTAACTCAAGTTCTTACCTATGTTTCTTTCAGAAAATGTTGTGAATACTGTGAACACTGTAGCTAATTCCCTGAAGGATCTTCTTTTACTTCTTAAAGGAGCTCTCCTCTTCTATACCCCTTTATGTCATATGTCCCAAGGATGTTTTTCCAAAAAGCAATTTGGACTTTCTTGGATTTTTTTTCCCCCTTGAAAACATTTTGCTTCTCATCGAAGAAGCTTCTTCAGTTCTGAGATTCTTGGATGAGAAGTGAAACTTCCTCAGGGAAAAAAAACAAAACACGTCCAGTTGCCTTTTGGAAAAGCATCTTTGGCACAGCCATGCCCAGGACGATTGATAATCTCCATAGACCCTTTTATGTCGTAAATTATCTGCTGTTATGGTTGGTTTGTTCCTTAAACTTTACTCACAAGATTAGTTTACACGGAGTGTTTCTCAACCACGGCAACTTGAACTTGCTGGCTGGGAATTCTGGGAGTTGTGAGGTCCACACATCTTAAAAGTTGACAAGATGGAGAAATATTTCTTTAAACACCCCCTTGACTAAATGCCTGTGGAACTTAAATGGATCACTAAAAGCCTGTAGGAGTTTTACTGACATGAAAAGAAACGTGTGTAAGCAGAGAGATTTGAAGACAAGGTGTATCCCGTGTATGTTAAAAACCCACAGCCCCCCGCCCCCCATTCTGAGCACAACCTAACTGTGCACCGTCGTTACATCTTTCCTCACCTAGGACCTCGGCCATGTCGCTTCCGGAGAGTCCGTTGATGAAGATATTCCTCCTCCTTCTGTTTCGCTGCCCAAACTGGCAGCTCTGCTTCGCGTGTTTAGCACAGTGGTGAGGAGTATCGGGGAGCGGTTCAGTCCCATCCGAGGGCCCCCGATTACCGAAGGATATGTAACTGATGTAAGTCTCTTTCAGGTAGTTGAAGCAGTTTCATTGGCAAATCACGCCAAGGTAATCTAAACACTTAATCCCCCTGACGTCTGTTTTCTGCTGCAAAACTGGAAAATGTGTTGCTTTCATTTTACACACCTCATTGTGTGTAGGTAGCCCTCAACATGTAACTGTTCAAAGTTGCAACAGTCTTACCTTGGGGCTACTACTTACTGGGATTCAAAATTCCAAAGGCCTGCCCCCTTCCCAAGTCACATGACCAAGCTTTGGGACCACATTTTACAACTGTTCCGTAGCATCCCACAGTCACGTGACTACATTTGAAGACCCTTCTGGTTTTCTGCACAACCACGCCCACAGCAAACCATTGGTTTAACGACTGGCATTTGCTTAATGAGCATGAAAAAAATCTTCCAGGGCAACCTCGCTAATGAACTTTGGTATCTGTAGCAATTAAACATCTTGATTTATCCCAGCGACTTCGCTGCGATCATCTTACCTCGCGAGATAGAGCTTTAGTTGCATCTATGGTGACTTACACAAACGGTGCATATTTACAAAAAGTTGAATACGCTCGATCAAAATATCTTCAGAACGGGGCACCATGAGTTCAGAGGGGTGACTTTCAAAGTGTAGTTTCATTGTAGCTGAATTCTCTCTTTTTTTCCCCCCTTCTACAGGTTTTGTACCGAGTAATGAGGTGTGTGACAGCCGCCAATCAGGTCTTTTTTTCTGAGACGGTGTTGACTGCTGCCAATGAATGTGTCGGCGTCCTGCTTGGCAGTCTAGATCCCAGCATGAATATACATTGCGATATGATCATCACTTATGGATTAGATCAACTTGAAAATTGTCAGATTTGTGGTACTGATTATATCATCTCGGTGTTGAACTTATTGATGCTGGTACATACAATCCTCCTAATATCTGCATTTAACGATAACGGTTTTGGTTCATTTAAAAAAACATAAGACCACGAGTGATTTTAAAAAAAGTAGATTGGAAAACTAAAGTTAATCCTTTGGTTTTTCTTGAGTTTTAAAAAATGCAGGTTATGGCCTTAAATAAATTAGTTTTTGCTATCTATCAAAAAGTGGGATTGTTCTCGTCAGGATGAATGATTCCTGTAGCATATACTGGAAATGCTGTACAAATTTGTTCTCTATATAATAAAGGAAAAATATATATTTTCCTACTGGATATAATAACACCTAGTTGGGAATATTAACTTAATTAATTGATTAGTTGATTAGTTAATTAGTTAATTAATATTAACTAGTTGGGAATATGAATTAAATATGCTTTGCTGTGGTTTGATGCCAGTGATTGTTGTTGAATTGTGTTTCACAGGTCCTTCATAACTATTTGTAGGGCTTGGTAATTTTGGTAAGCCAAATAGAAATCTTCTCCTGCTACTATAAGTAGTAAAAAATAAGGGAGCAAATGAGAGGACTGTCTTGGATTTTCCACCCAGGAAAAGTGGGATTTGATAGATAAAAGCTACTAACTTTCGTAGTTTTAATTCCAACTTAACTTTTGTGCACCTCATCCCATACTTAGGAGGTTCTTAAGGGTATGTGCATAAGTCCACTAACATGCCTATCATTCCTGTCACATTTTAGTTTTACATTTAGTTTGCTCAAATCTGTAACTTTTGTTTGATGAATAAATAAACACACTGGTTTAATAGGAAACAACATTTTAAACAATTCATGATCCATGTTCTAAGTCAAAGTGAAAATTTACTCAAGTAATACTAATACCCCCACTTTTCCCCCCTAGATTGTTGAACAAATAAATACAAAACTTCCATCATCATTTATAGAGAAATTGTTTATACCAGAATCTAAGCTTCTTACTCTCCGCTACCATAAGGAAAAAGAGGTAAGCAGCCAATTAAATTTCATGTCCACATGACATGAAGATTTTATTTGAAGAATAACCTTTAAATTAAGGGGAACACCTGTCATTTTATTTTTGCATCAGCAAATCAGTCACAGCTGAGACATCACACCTATAGATAACACAATTTAACTGGTTTGAAGTATATCTTGATTCAGCATTGAGTTACAGGAAAAGTTTAATGGGCAGGAACCTTTCTGATGTTGTATTTTTCTGTTTTGAAGGTTGTTGCGGCCGCACACGCTGTATATCAAGCCGTGCTAAGCTTAAAGAACATTCCCGTTTTGGAAACAGCCTACAAGTTGATTCTGGGCGAAATGGCATGCGCTTTGAATAGTCTCCTTTGCAGCCTTCAGCTTCCCCAAGCTTGTTTGGAAATTCTCCACGATGCTTTCAAGAGCCACATTTTTGATGTGGCCAATGCAAAATTTGTTGTCATATTTGATCTCAGCGCACTGACTACAATTGGAAATGCCAAGAATTCATTGATTGGGGTGAGTTTTCTGTACGGTTGGGGGGTGAATGGTTTTTGTGTTTCCAAACTGAGGGGGCTGTGGAAAACGCAAGGCAGCCTTGCACCCATCATGCAAATCAAATGCACCTTTGTTGGGGTGGTGGCAGGAAGGCACTTCCCTGGAAGTTTCAGTTCAGTCAGAATAGAACTGGAAGGGACTTTGGAGGTCCTAGTCCAGTGGTGGCGAACCTTTTACTTACCGAGTGCCAAAAAGTACGTACTTTGCACATGCTATCCGCACTTGCATGCGGCTCCTCCACGTGCAACCTCACCAGCTTTTGCACGTGCAATGCACGGGTGCTGCGCACAGGCACATGCACACATGATCAATTGTGTGTGCATGCGCAGGAGAGCTCTGAAGACCAGCTGGATTTCCTGCTGCAGTCGTCCGCATGCACAGCGGACGCCAGAAGACCAGGGGTCTTTGCAGACCTGGGTCTCTGCAATTATGCATGCATGCATACGCAATCGCATATGCATGCTCAGCTGGAGGTAAGTTGGCCGACAGCTTGTGTGCCCAGCAAGATGGCTCTGTGTGTCACCTGTGGCACCCATGCCATAGGTTCGCCATCACGGTCCAGTCCAACTGCCTGCTCAGACAGGAGAGACCCTGTACCATTTCAGACAAGTGACAGTCCAGCCTCTTCTTAAAAACCTCCAGTGATGGACCACCCATGATTTCTGAAGGCCAGCTGTTCCACTGGTTAATTGTCCTCACTGATAGGAAGTTTCTCCCAGGTTGCTTCTCTCTTTGATTAGTTCCCATCCCTTGTATCTTGTCTTGCTTTCTGGTGCTTTGGAAAATAAGTTGATCCTCTCTTCTTTGGAATACTGCTATCGTGTCACCCTTAGTCCTTCTTTTCTCTAGGCTAGCCAAACCCAATTCCTGCAACTGTTCTTCATATGTTTTAATAGTCAGGCCTTTAATTCTAAAGTTCTTTAGAAGTACTTCGGAAAGAAGCCCGTTTGTTTATCTTAAGCTCTGCAGTTGTTAGTAGTGGAATAAAAAATACATCGCTCTAAAGTAATTACAAGTCTTTTTATTCACAAAAAATGATACAAGTAGCTTTATTCATTTTTAGAAACCCTTCAGTGAGTAGGTCTTGTATTTGCCATGTGCGCCTCTGCATTGGTGTGTTTCCCTTTGCATTGGAAATACAGAAAAAAAATTTGTCCCGGGTTCAGAAGCTCTCAATGTACATGCAAAGGAACAGAACAATGATAATCATCATACAATAAGAGGGGGAGTAAAGAAGATAGTAAGAAGGATAATAATACTACAGCCATACTACATGGGTAAATACACATAGACATTAGACAGTACTGTGAGAATTAGGTGTTCAGCAGAGTGACGGCCCAAGGGGGTGGGAAATATGTCTCTTGTCTAGTTGTTTTGACTTTTTTTAAAAAAATGTGCAAAATATCCAGATTCATCTCTGCCCCGTCCTTTAAATCACACTTTGTAATATATTTTTTCACAACTGTTCTAGCCTTTGTATTTACAAAATACCAAAAATAGTTTTAAGGCATGCTGGGTTCTAGTAAACCTTAAACTATTTTTGGTATTTTGTAAATTCTGATTCTGGTAGTAGTATACTTTCGACAGATGCTTTACTCTTTTTACTTGCTTGCTTCGCCAGATGTGGGCTCTGTCCCCGACGGTCTTCGCTTTGCTGAGCAAGAATTTGATGGTTGCCCACGGTGACATAGCTGTTCACTTTCCAGCTGTCCAGTATGCAGTGCTCTACACCCTGTATTCACACTGCACCAGGTGCGAAGGGGTTCGTTCTTGAAATAGGAAACTGTGGTACTTATATCAGTTTACAAACGATTTCAATTTTGTTCTCCTAATGGGAGATCTTGCTGGACTCTTAAAACAGCCCTTGCTGTAAAGTGCAATTGTACGTTCCCCAAGATCTCCTTTATTTGATAAGAGAGGCTTCACTGCAAGATCCCTGTTGCAAAATATAAGGATTGTTTGTAAAAGATAAGCAAAGATTTGCACATGCTGGATGGAAGAACTCATGCATTTTCTAAGAATTAAAATAGGAAGCTTTGAATCTGCACAGGTTTTTTTTCCCTTTGTGAAGGAAATGAGATGCTTGGTTGTCAAAAATTAAGCCTTTTAAAGAGAAGAGAAACACTATTGATAAGGGGGGAAAGATTGATAAGGAGAGCACGGAAGAAGTAGACCAGACTCATCGCCAAAATTGTAAGAGAAAAACATGGCTTAAATCAAAAACCAAGAAGGATCTGCGCATTTGACTCAACCAACTGTTAGGCCAGTGGTGGAGTTCAAACTTTTTACTGCCGGTTCTGTGGGCGTGGCTTGGTGGGCGTGGCCAGGGGGGTCATGTGATTGGGTGGGCGGTTTCTGTAAGGAGGGCAATAAAGATGAGGCTAGAAACAACACCAGGATGTTTCTTTCCTGCCTTCCTTACAGAATTAACCCTGTAAAGTGGGGAAAAAACCAAAAAGATTTCTTCTAACAACTGCTTCTCTGAACTGCTTAGAAAATTTACTACCGGTTTAGCGAACTTGCTAGAATATACCGCAAAACGTATTGCCTCCCCAAATATACAGTATTTGGCCTGGTTGTATGACTAAAATCTATTTCTCTCTTTTTCAGGCATGACCACTTCATCTCTAGCAGTCTCAGCTCCTCGTCGCCTTCTTTGTTTGACGGGGCTGTCATAAGCACTGTGACCACAGCTACAAAGAAACATTTCTCTATCATTGTAAACCTCCTGGGACTTTTACTTAAAAAAGATAACCTGACCCATGATACCAGGTAAACTAGTAGCTTCATCTGGTTGAAATACTGCTTTCTCTAATAAAATGACCAATAATAATTACTGATCAGTATATGTGAAAAGGGTGATATATTGATATATTTAAGGGATGTTTTCCTTAGTATTCTCAGGAAAAGAGGACTTAAATTCCTGGATATTTGTAATATGTGCCTGTTTGTCATTTAAATCTTGGCTATCAAACTTAACTCCAGAACAGTGTTTTTCAAGGTTGGCAACTTTAAAGGTTGTGTGGACTTCAGCCCCCAGAATTCCACAACTAACATGCTTAAAGTTGTCGTTTGAAACTGCCATCTTTGAAAAACACGGCTGCTCTGGAGAAAGGCACAGATACCTAATATAAAAATTAAAGAGAATGTGTTTTTTAGGAAATTGCTCATGACTTGGGCTTTGGAAGTAGCTGTTCTGATGAAGAAATCGGAGACCTACGCGCCTTTGTTCTCGCTTCCCTCCTTCCATAAGTTTTGCAAAGGACTTCTGGCAAACAGTAAGAGTTTGACTTTTCTAATTTAAAAAGGGAGCAGCAAAATGTGTACCAATTTTCTTGTGAATCTGTTGTTGGAAAACTAGCAAAGGTCTTGCATTTTATATTTCTTAATAATTGAGAACATTTTACAGTCAACAACATAGCAAAGTCTTGCCAAAATATAAATTATATTCTTAATAACAATGCACACAAATTTTTCTGATGATAAAAATACATTTTACCCCTCTGCAAACTTAATACTTTAGTTTTTGCTAGATTGGTTACAGTAGCTTAAACTAAAGATACCTGGGAATTAAGATGTGTAAATATTGAGGAAATTGAGTACAACTTCTGCCATTCGTTAAATACCCTTTTAATATTAACAGTCTTTGCTAAAAGATAAACGGATAATATCATTCTGGTGGATAATAAAACTGCTTTAATTCCAAAATGCAGCTCTCTTGGAGGATGTTAACATTTGTCTCCAAGCATGCAACAGTCTTCATGCTTTGTCATCCTCTCTCCCTGAAGACTTACTCCAGAGGTATTTAGTCCATTAACTTTTTGCAAATTCATTGTTCTGTTCTGCTGTTGTGTGAGTGCCTACATTACTGTGTTGTTTTTACTGTTTTGTGGCACAGGTGTGTTGACGTATGCCGCGTTCAGCTGGTCCACAGTGTTGCTAGGATAAGACAAGCATTTGGAAAGCTCTTAAAATCTATTCCTTTGGATGTCATACTAAGGTAAGGAAGTGAGTTGCCTTGGGTGTAAATTCTCACAATCGGTGTGCGGGAAAACAAGATCAAGTGATGTAGTCAGACACTTCCAGTTCTAATCTTAAGATCAGTTGCATGCTGGGTAGTTGAAGTCCACCCATCTAACAGTTTAACTTTGCAAAGTTTAAGAAACATTGCCCTAGATCCTTTCCCAGTCCCTGGTGAGAATTTGATGGATTGGGAGATCTTCAGGATTTGAGGGGTCTAAAGGGCTGCGCACTGGCTCAGCAGTCTTTTTCTACCTTTTCTGCGCACCAAGTGGTAGGACATATCTTTGTGTATGTAAAGCGGAGGCCCATGTAAAAGGCATTATTTTTTTGAGTGGAGGAAGGGTTGACATTTACAGGCGACAGCGTTGGTCTGTACATTTGCCTCCCAAGTTGTCACTAAACAATTTGTGCTTTTTTCCTTGAAATGTTTGATAGCAATCACCACCATGCAGAAATCCAAGAAATCTCCCTAGCCATTCGAGGACACATGAGCAAAGCTCCAAGCAATACATTTCACCCACAAGACTTTTCTGATATCATTAGTTTCATCCTGTATGGAAGTTCTCATCGAACAGGGTAAGAAGCACCTTCAAAGCTTAAAAAAAAAAAAAGAATATTATGTGGTGGGGTGGAAGAAGAAGGAAAAATGGGTACGAGGGTACGAGCCTTCTCTGTGGCGGCGCCCTCCCTGTGGAACGAACTGCCCCTGGAGATTCGAACCATTGCGGACCTCCGGGCCTTCCGATGTGCTCTAAAAACTCATTTATTCCAGCAAGCTGGCCTGGCCTGACACCTGAGGGGTTTTTAAATTCTGAATCTGATTTTTGAATTTCAATTTGTTGAATTTTAATTTTTTAATTTTAAATTTTAATTGTCTAAATTGTATAACTTAATCAGCCTTAATTTAATTAATTTTAACTGGTTTTAAATTGTTTATATGTGTTTTTACTTGGCTGTAGTGTACACCGCCCTGAGTCCCCTGGGAGAGGGGGCGGTATAGAAATCCTGATATAAAATAAAATAAAGAAACCCACCTCAAAAGTTGGTTGCTGTTGTTGTGGGGAAAAGAGGAGAAAGGGAGGAGTACAGGTAGTCCTCGACTTACAACCACAATTGAACCCGACATTTATGTTGTTAAATGAGAAATTTGCTAAGTGAGTTTTGTCCCATTTTACACTTTTCTTGCCACAGTTGTTAAGCTGATCGCTGCAGCGGTTTAAATTAGTAACAAGGTCCTTAAGTGAACCTGGCTTCCCCATTGCTTGTCAGGAGGTCACAAGAAACGATCACATGACTCTGGGACACTGCCAACTGTCATAAATGTGAGTCAGTTGTCGAGCATCCGAATGTAAATCACATGGCCATGGGGGATGCTGCAACAATCACATCACACCACCGCAACTGGATGTTGCAACTTTGAATGGTCACTAAATGAACTGTTGTAAGTAGAGGACTACCTGTATTAGGTATGTTCACTGCCTTGAGGTATTCATAAAATAACCCATTTATAATTATAATACATTTATATATTTATCATCATCATCATCATCATTTTAGCCAGTGTCTATCCACTTCAGGACGAAGGCCTCTTCCGCATGTTTCCTGAGCTTTCTTTTGCCAATTTGGCCTGCAATACTTTCTGATATATATAGATATGCTATCTATATTTATTATATATAAGTATATATTTTTTATTT
>JAEANM010028630.1:0-10331 GCA_017656035.1 Myanophis thanlyinensis
ATTGGTAATTCTGCAGATGGTAAATCAAGCTAATATCTGAGCTGAAACAAGCAACTTGGTATATATCCTTCAAAAGAGTTCTTGTAATTCCCTAATTGTATCACACTAAAAACACTATTTCCCATTTAGCCACTGAAAATTAAGAGATCTGCTCTCTGTAAGCAGGTATTTTAATAGTTAGAACTATTTACTAAATAGTTTCTTGTTCTTTTGGTTTTAGGATCCCATGTTCCCTTTCCAATCAGTATACTTATTCAAGAAAACAATTTCTTTATAATATCAGCTACCTCTGAATCAGATCTGCATATATGAAAGATTCTCCCAAAAACTTACTTAGGACCCTAAATTATATTGTATTATGAAGCAGCAAAAATTACAATGTATAAATGTTAACATTTACTAAGAATATAATTAGGAAATACCCTAATTGTATTTAGGCTGAATGAAGTATAAATAATTTAATTTGGGGCGCAATAAGACAACTTATATTTTATTCTGAAACAAACAAAAGCTGAATTTTCGAAGTATTCTATGTCTCATGATAGTGAAATCTGGAAATCCCATTCCCTGCCCACTACCTTTCCATAATTTTGAACTTTGAGGTCAAGGAAAAAAATAAATACAAGAACAAAACATCCTATCAGCCATATAACTCACTTTTTCAGATTTTTAAAATGTCGCTTTCATACTGTTCGCTAGTTTCTGGGGAAAACAATGAGTTTCACCTGAGGAGCACCAACTGTTAGCAATCCAAATGGAGTTATCCGGCTTTGTAAAAAATGGTAGAGGAAGAACAGATGTTCATTGCCCAATTATTAAACTATCTGCTAAAAAGTGTTTTTGACAGGCTCATTCATCAGGAAACAAGCAAATGATTGGAATGCATTAATAAAACCCGAGAGCAAACACTGAACGTGTTAAATCCGTAGATACTGTAAAAAGCTGTCAGGCATCTTCAGAAGGTAGTGGTGAGGTTTAGCAAATGTGATGAGAGAACCCAAAGCACAGAGACAAGGAGGGAGAAAGGGGGGTGTAGAGAGAAAGAGGGAGAGGTTGTTCTGGAGAAGCTTTTGTGTAAGCTGTCTTTCCCAGAGTCTTGTGAAACTCTAGAGGTGTTGACCTGCATTATTCCCTCCGATCTTTTCCTTCCTTTCTTTCAGCTGCATGTGGGTATTTGCCGAACAGTTACCGGTTGCTGTGCTCCATTTTAACCATAAGCATGCTTACTTGCCTTCTTCCAAATTGCATATTAGTACCAATTGATTAGTGTTTGGTAGTAAAAGATCAATCTGTTCTGATTTATTACATGAATGAATTCCGCGTTCAGAGCGCACTAACACAATGCCCACACAGCATTAGTACCAATTTGCTTTTGTTTCCTTTTACTATAGGCCCAGTAGACATCACAGGTTCATTTTGAGAAGGAGGAGGATGCTGCATTTGGACAAAAGTGTGCTGTCTGAGAGAAGGAATTCTGCAAGAGTACTCGAGTGTTTTCCTGCACATATCATCATGGATCAGAGTGAGTATCTGAAGTCCTGTTTCAGGGTGGACAACCTATGGCCCTAGCTCTAATTGCACAACCCTTCTGTAATGGATCAATTCTGATTTTTGGTTAAGAGCTCTCTGCTCATTTTTGTGTGATCTATTATTTGGAGAGTGTATTGGAAAGAAAGACCGGGGGGGGGGGGGGGGAAATAGAAGTTGCCAGAGAGAAAATTGTGCTCCCATCCACATTTATCTCTTGTTTGAATCACTGCTTGCTTCAGCCCATGCCACTATGAAGCCTGTTCGTTCATTAATTCTACAACTTCTTTAATTCATTAACAAAGGACAGATCTGTTAAAACACGGTTGCCCACATCTGTAACTTACGACCAACCACTAAATATCACAGAGAAGCCTTATATTTATTCCAAGGCTAGACTATCAGTAACCCTATGGCTCCCAGAAGTCCATTTATAGCCAAAAAAGACCCTTAAAAATTGTACAGAGCTGAAAATATTGTCTCAGGTTTCCCATTTCTTAGATGCATAGAAGGTTCCAATATTATCCTTCCAACCTATTCCTGGTTTTCATTACTTACTCAAGACCGTTGTATGAACTCTTCAGATTTTACTAGGCACACTTCTCTGTACTCTTCAATAGCCATAGCATGACTTTGTGTGATGTTCTTTAAATGCCCAGAAGAGTTCTTTCTACAAGAAAGTACACATTAAAACTTCCTTGGAAACTCTCACAACATCCTCATTCTGAAATAATATCTGAACAATAAAAGCAAATCAATGGATGCTTCTGCTCAAATTCTTGTGTGCTTAAATGCGGCATTTGAAGAAGACATGCTGGCATGCAAACACTTTGCCTTCTGTACTCAGTGGTGGTACAAGTGGCCATAAACAGTTCTAATTTAGGACAGGTCCAAGTCAATATATTTATATTTTAGAGATAATTCATTTTTTTTTAATCTGGCCATATGGCTTATAATTCTCCAAAGAATCAGAATATTCATAAACTAATGAACATTTAAATCATACAGTGTGAAGTTATTAATAATTACATTTTAAAAAGTAACTTTAAATCTCATACAATACACACACAAGAGCCAAATATGAGTAATACTAATTGTATTTAGAAGCCTGTGTTGTTTTTCTTTTTGGTTAAAAAAAAATAGATCAGGTATTCATTCAAGAATGGTGTTCTATTCTATTACTGCTGTTTTAATTTCAGTGCTGTTTTCTTGTCTCATCTTCTAGTTTGATTAACTTTAAAAATGAGATATTATATATATTTAATGTTGAATTACTAGTGCTACTATGTGTTGTCTTCTTGTTGTGTTGCATATTAGGTCACAGGTATCAAACTCCTGGCGTTGTGTCACGTGATGTTTTACGATGTTTTCCCCTTCATGGAGTTGGGGTGGGCATGGCCTGTGTGTGACCCATCTGGCTTGTGGACTGCCAGTTTGACACCCCTGTATTAAGTGGTTGGAAATATATGACTATAGTTTGCTAATTTGGTCTGGTGCAGGGCTGTCAAACTGGTGGCCTGCTGGATGTATCACATGCAGGCCATGCCCACTCCAGCTCCACAAAGGCAAAAATGTCACAATATGTCATGATATGTCACATGATGCAATCAAGTTTGATACCCAAACTCATTTGTTGTTGTGAGGAAAATAGGAGGAAGATGTATTGGATGTGTCCTCTACCTAGAGTTATTTTTAAACATTATAAAGTGGGATACAAGCGAACAAAAAGCAAACAAACAAATAAATATACTTTTGTGATATTAATGCTAATTCTTAGATATTCTTTATATCTGAGACTGTTTTCATATGCTAATTATCATTAGTCATTTTAGGGTTTTTTAAAACGTTATATAATATTTTATATTGTATTCTGCTTTATTATTGCTTTTATACTGTTGGTTTAATACTTACTACAATCCCCTTTATCTAAACTGTGGCAATAGAATATTTTTAACAATTTTAGCTCTTAGTCTTTCGGTTTTATAGACCAGTTATTTTTGACAACTATTGTAATTCTTATATTCTTATGTTATTGTATGATGGGCTGTGACCAAAATAAGTATTTGAATAAATATTTGAAATAAGTATTTGAAATACAATATGATATAAAGAAAAGATTTGAATTATGGAATGTTTTGTGCAAATGCATGATTAAATATTGGTTATTGAACATGATAAGAGTGTTATCTAATGGGATTAAGTGCATATGTACAAACTCATTCAATATTTAAGGAATGAGTTCTGGGAATAAAATGGTAGACTGAAGATAGCTCTGCAAAAAGCAGAACCAACAAGCACAACAGAATGAAGACTTGGACCTGGACCAGTTCCTCAATAATTCCTCTCTGAACAAGAAGAGGACTTGAGATTACCCACAAGTGCTCCAGGCAGCTGTTGCGCATAAGGAGACTGCAAAACAGTGGTGTCCAGTGTATCTATAGCTTTGGGAGATGAAGAATAGCCATCTTGCTGAAACTGCAGTCATCACCTTTGAAAGGATAACATGTTTACATATTTCTTTTTCCAATCACTTTAAGACATTCTTGTTAACTTCTTTTCAGCTATTAGAAACCTTTGAATTGACATATTTTATAGTACCAGGTGAGATTCTTTCAATCTTTAGCAAAAGGAGTTTTAAGTACAACTTTAAGAACTTCAAAAAATATTAACAAACACAAAAGGATGCTTAAAACTTTGACTTTAGAAAGTTACAAACCAACTAAGAGTTCAGAAAAAATTGAGATAAGATCTTGGAATTAACTGTAAAGAATTTGGCCAAAAGTCAGTGGAGATTCTCAGTCAACCAGGTCATAGTTGCCTCAAAGGTGCTTTTTCAAAGGGCAACAGGACTGATGAAGATGTTTTGCTTCTCATCCAAAAAGCTTCATCAGTTCAATTACTCCCACCATCATGCCAGAACAAATTAAGCTTCTTGGATGAGAAGTGAAATGTTTTCATCACCTTCTTCCTCAAGGAAAAACAGTCCAGTTGTCTTTTGAAAAAGCATCTTTCATATTGTAAAGAATTCTACTTGTGGGAAGGGAAATGCCTTTGTTTTGAATTCTTAAAAAAAAACAATTGGACACTAGAGAGAGCTAAAGATAATAATTAAAAGAGAAGAAAATTCAAACTCAAGTTACAGAATAAAGCGAAATGTTTTAATATTGATCTTATTGAAATTTATTTTTGAACAATAATTTTTAGTGTCTGCCTCATAGATAGATTGTGTTTAAAATATGTTATGGAAGAGGAACAGGTTTTACTCAACAAGATCAAGACCAATTTGAAAGTGGATTTAAAAATAACAGGCTACATGAATGACATAGAAAAAGATGCTATACAGGACATAAAATAGAAACCGGATGGTGTCTAAATAATTAAACGGGATATACAAATAATAGACCTGGATAATTTTTCTATACTGCATTTATCAAAGAGACTTTTTAAAGTTTTGAAGAATCTTGTGAAAGAAAAACATGAAAAGTAATCAAGTTTCATAACATTATTTGATAGGACTAAAGATCAAAATCATTAGAAGTAAAAGGAAGGAATATCAAGTCGGCTTATTTGATCAAGGTTAAAATAAATACGTTTTTATCTTCCCTAACCCTTAATAGATTATTTCCTACTCCTTCTCTTGTTCTATGTCCTGCGGCTTATTCTGAAATGGAAAAGAAATAGTGGATAGATGGAGAGTTCTGAAATTAAGTTCCAATTTCTGTATGGGAAAACTAATCCTGTTTTCTCCAACCTGGTGCTATGTTGGATTGAATCTTCCGTAACTTTTTAACTATCATGGTCAGAATTCTACTTACTGTTTCAATGCAGTCAAATAAACCCATCTGTGAGTTGTTTAGTTAGGAAAAACTTTATCAATCCTGCCTTTCCATTTTTTATCTATTTAAAAGAATGAAACAACCGAAATGCTATATAAGAAGTAGAACTGATCTGTTTTTTTTCCCCATTACTTTCAGTTTTTTTCCATCTAAACTTTAGTGTTTTAAAGTCAGGCTGATGCCCCCTTTCCAATATATGCAGATAAGCCAGTTTAGCAGAATAACATTACATGGAATGTGTATTTAGAACAGTCCAGCAAAGGTGGTAGAATCTCCTTGGAATTGCTTCTGTCCACCTCCTTCCTGTTCACCATCTGTCCAATTCAAATAGGCCAGAATTCTGCACTATGTTTCTATGGAAATTATTCAATATTTCAAAACGGTAATTAAGCAAAAATTGTGTTTACTGAGCCAAGAGCTGATGGGATTGGCAAAGTTCCTAAACCGAAAGTGCCATTTGGAAGCTTCTGCTGCATACCACTGAGACGTTCCTGGCTTTCAGCACAGCCACTCATTGTGTGTGGAGGCTAGAGTGTCTGCAAAAAGTAATGAGATGGGTGAATACAGGAAGGGTGAAAGTACTTCCTGTTTTGATGCCTGCTGCAAACAGCTGAAGAAGGGAATCGGAATTTGGCAGTTCATCAAGTCAGCAGGCAGACTGGGCAGAATTGGCCTAGTAGGTTTTTCCATCTGAGACAAAGGAGATAGTGCTAACCTTTCGATTCCACATATCCTGAAGGACTGGCTATTGTAGCTTGGTAGCTCCTAACCATACTTGTGGATAGCATGCTAGTAGTAAACATGACACCCTCAAAATGACACTATAGGACACTGCACACATGAACAACTGGACACAAGAACAGCTTTTCCCCCGAAAGCCATCACTCTGCTAAACAAATAATTCCCTCAACACTGTCTAACTATTTATTAGGTCTGCATTACTATTATTCTCATCATTCCATCATCCACCCATCCCACTATGACTATAACTTGTTGCTTGTATCTTTACGATTTATACTGGTTATTATTTCCTAGTATGATTTGACTGCTTTTTGTACCCCATGACTATCATTAAGTGTTGTATCCTATGATTCCTGATGAATGAACCATTTCCTTTAATGTACATTGAGAGAATATGCACCAAAGACAAATTCCTTGTGTGTCCAATCACACTTGGCCAATAAAGAATTCTCTTCTCTTCTATTGTTGAAAACAGTATCATTCATGAAGCCATCTGGAGGTCAGCAATTAGTGTCCCTCCTGTTTCTCCCACAACTGAAGCCATTATTCCCCATTCCTACCTAATTCTAAAGCCCATGTCTTTCCATCAAGGCAAGGTATTTGTTCTGCCTTAGAAACTGAACCAAAGTGCAAGATATTGGCTTCACTTCTCTTTGTAGTAAGGATGCATACCATTCCAGAGTTGATGCGCACTAGCTCTCGACTTAGGACCATTGGTTTAACAACCATTCAAAGTTGGGCCCATATTGAAATAGGTAACTTATGAATAGTCCATGCATTTACCAACATTTGCAGTGTCTCTGCAATTAAAATTTGGGTGCTTGGCAACTGGCATATATTTATGATGTTGCTGAGTCCTGGAGGGACGCTGGTGGTGTTACGTGATTACAATTTGCAACCTTCACAGTGGGCTTTGACAAGCAAAGCCAATGTGGCAAGCTAGATTCACTTAACAAACACAATTATTTACTTAATGACCATGACAAAAAAAAAGTTGTAATATCGGATTCCAGTCCCAACTGTGATTGTAAATTGAGGGTTGTATTTATGATTATACAAATAGAGCAAGTGGCGATGAGCTGGCTCCATAAGCCATATATCCGGGCAAGGGACAAATTCAGGAGCAATATTATTCCATCCCAACATATATATGTTGCAGATCCCTCTGTTCAGTCCATGGCATTTCCAGTGAAAAGGGTGAGATACAAGTGATAGGAAAGATCTCTGTTTACACAGAAAAAAGAAGAAAGCTGACAAAAGATTTTGGTGAAATGCTTTTACATTAAAAGGCAAAAAGATGTCATGATGTAAAATATCCCAACAAAATCAGGCAAAGAGACATTTCAGTGCCTGAAAGCATCAAGGAGAGCAGCAATCGCTAAAAAAATAATATACAGTTGCCTTCCACAGTGGAATAAGTCATGATTTTAAATGATTCTATTATGGAGGAGTGATACTATAGAACATTTTGCTCCTGGCGAGCATTGTACAAAATGGCTTGTGTTTAATAAAAATGTGAGCAGCAAACCAGATGGGTTTTGGGAAAAAAAAAGATATGAAACTGGTACGCTTTTCTTGATGCACTTTTCCCAGAATCCCTTTCTGTAGTTAGATGCAGTAGCCCTAGTTATAGCACATACCATCTTTATTGTACATCAGGACAGCTGCTACACTCACAGTCCTCCTGTGGAAGAAAGAAATCAAACCAAATGTTCGCAAAAAGCAGTAGGGGAAAAAAAGAATTAAGTGGCATTCATTTGTCTGTAAGCTTTCTCCCCCATGCATGCTTTTGATATTTTAATTTGCTTTGAAGGTAGCAGACAAAACAGCACACATCTGTGCTGGACATTAATGAATATGGGCTAGATCTAGCGTTTGCATACTGCAAGTGGAAGTTGGAGAAGGCTGCCATAAAACTTTGATTTATTCACCTAAGACTGAATGCTACAATCTTTAGCAGCTATTTTCAGAACATTGATTCTGTGAATTATTTTCGATGAAATTATACAATTCCAAAAAGGGTAGGGTTTGTTTATTTATTTATCTGACTTAGGCATTCTTCTACTCCAATCAATTCTGAGCGCAGAATAAAAAGCACAGAACGACAATAATTGGAATAAACAAGTGGGGTTAAAAAAATATGGTAAAGCATTGAGTTCCTGGTAATTTCATGGATATGTCCATGTTATTTTCTTGGGAAAGATGATAACTATGCTGAACAATTTTCAAGAATGAAGAAGTGGTTTGCCATTGTCTTCTTTCTGGTTTGTTTTAATTTGTTTATTTTAAACTTTCCAGTTTATTTTATATAAAGTATTAGGATTTCCTGGTACTAGCCAAGTCCAACTTTGCCTAGCAAATTATTTTTCTTAGCAAAATCACCTGAAGTTGGATAGGTACTGCCATCAAATATAAAACAACTAAATCATTAGGCAGCATTTTAGTGGTTTAAAAATGGATAACAAAGTATAAGAACTATTATGGGAAAATACCTGTGAGTAATGGCTGAATGAATGCTCAGTGGATGCAGGCAGCACATCTCTGATTGCTATCTGGGTTTCTCTCCATCTTATTCTATGTACTACTACTGCTGCTGCTACTACTACTACTACTACTACACACACTAACATTACATATTATACCTATAACAACAACACATTCTGAAGAGCAAAAGTTTAGCATATTAGCTCCCATAGCCCCCATCTTAAAAAGGCTCATTGGGTAAGCATAATTCCCATAGCAAGCCTGCCTTCAAACTTCTTCAACAGATGCAGTGGCCAATACGACTCTCCTACTTCAAATAAACTAGTTGATCCCTACCCCTCTACATTACTACTCCAGAGAAAGATAGCTTGTGGGTCAAGGAAGTCTGGTCATTTCTGAATGAAGATTCCTTCAGAAGTCTTGCATTGTTATATATATTTTCTCCTGGATCAAACTACCAGGTTGTCTGATGATGCTTCCATGAAATTCCATGGCAATTTAATTTAGGCATGGGTTATGACAACGTTCATATTGATTTTGATATCACCTAAATGTAATAACTCTGTTCTGGGAACTGAGTCCATCCTTATTTAGTATTATTCTCAAACGATCACAAGTTAATGATCTGTGGAAGGTGGCTTTTTAAAAAAAACAAAATCATGCCTTTTGTTTAGTTATCAGGAAGAGCCAAGTTTGTCTGAAGTAGAAATTAGCAAGCATTAGCAAAAACCTCTCTGCTATGCAAAACTCAGCAAAAGTCATCTTAGTTTTGATTGACTTTCTGAAGTTCCTAAAAACAAAACTCGTATTCGGAAAACAACTTTTTCATATTTAAGATATAAAACGAGACATTTGTAGAACTCAGCATGGTTCCAGTATTTAGAAGGAATATAAAGAATTGGAATTACTATGAATGGAAGCAGCATTAGCATCACACCCTAATTAAGCTTACCTAAGCACTGACAGTATATTTTGGTGAATTTGGAGAAAGGGAGTGCTTTGTTGTGTAATTAAGTACAGTAGGTCAATGTGCAATGTTGGCAGTGTTATTTTCCAGCATAAGGAGCAATGGGTGTTGTCAAGAGCTGGCCAAGCATTAATTGGTAGCTGGGAAAGGAGATGAATATTGGGAATGGTTTAAGTGGCTTTGCATAAATGCAAACAACAAAGAAATGGTCATATGTCTTACTGGTATGCATTTTTAATAATACAGAACTGGAGCCTGCCCATAAAAGGGGGAACTAAGAGTAATAGCTGAAGCACCTTGGTTGTTTGCAGACTGACCCTGTGAGTTTCCTTTGGGGAGTTTTTCAATTTATAGCCACTGGTTTAAACAACCCAACTGCTTACTTTTATTAACTCAGCAATTTGCCTGCATGTGAGTTTGCACTAAAGATAGGAAGCAAATAGGAGAAAAGCCCAGATAATGTGCCATGCTCCTTCGTGTTCATAAACCATGCTTTCCATTCATGGCAGGATTCAAGATGATGTACCTGGAGCTTGGATTCCTAGGAAGTCTCCCATCCTGGCACAAGCCATTCTTGTCCCCAACTACACTCTTCTAGACCCTTGATTAAAAATTAAAAAAAAAAAAAAGACTGGGATCATATATTATCCTAAGCCAGGGGTGGGCAATTACAGCTCCTTCATGACTCGTGGACTTCATCTCCCAGAATTCCTGAGCCAGCCATGCTGGCTCAGGAATTCTGGGAGTTGAAGTCCACGAGTCATGAAGGAGCCGTA
>JAEANM010028631.1:0-10331 GCA_017656035.1 Myanophis thanlyinensis
TAATTTAGACCTTGGAGAATGGGAATAATATCAGTTTGCATAAGTTTGAAAAAAAATTCTAATTTGAAGAGGCCTAAACTTGGTGCTGTCTCTGAGCTTGGTTGTTTTCTTGCAGATGTTTCATTATACGACTGGGTAACATTGTCCATATTAACTAGAAGTCCAGTGCTGTTTAGCAGTCCAGTGCAATTATTTGGGAAATGGTGCTGGAACAGGTAATGAACTAGTTTTTATTTTGTGTATTTGATATACAAAATGTAGAAAATGATACAGATTCAATTCAATTCCAAATGAGATCATATTCATTGAACTTTTCTGGCTTATAAGCTTGTTTATACCCCTGAAAAAGGGGAGGAAAATATATGACTACAATCTCACAAAATAAGGCTTCAAAATTGACTTCCTTTTTTAATGAAAATGAATGCAAAGGAATGAATGGGTTGTGTCATTTGTCTATAATTAAATTGCAACAAGGCATGATGTGTTACAGTGTCTCTATTAGACAATGCAAAATACTTAGCTATATTTGTCTTTTTTTAAAAAAAATAGATTATTTTAAGATTAATGCAAATTCTGATTGATTCCCATTCTCCAATTTCTTTGATTGTGTCCAAGGAATTCAAGCTAAGTAAAATATGAACAGCAGCAACCCCCATTATCTCAAGTTTCCAGACATAAGGGATGCCCATTAACAGCAAGTGAAATATGTTTGCTTTCCCACCAAGATTGACACTGAGGTCAAAGGTCAAGCACTGGCTGATACTTTATTTACCAGCTTAAGCCTCTGTTTCCCACAGAGGATGGGTTTCTATGAGAACTCACCCAGCTGCCTTTCCATCAGCTGGGGATTTTTTTTTTTTTGGTACATCTTTTGTTTAGGAGCTGAATTTATTAGAAGACTATAATCACCCTGTGTGGACAAAAGCACGAGAAGCAAATAAGCAAAGGATGTGTCCTTAAAAGTCAGTGTTAATAATTCAGCATTTCATTTCATTTCCCCCCTGTTCTTTGCATACCTATATGAAAAATAACAAACTGAATTTTGCAGTGTTTGGTCTCTTCCCTGTGTAGCCTTCAACCTGTCAGTCTCCAAATCATGGTCAAACTCATATTGAAACTGCAAAAGTATGAAGGCACTTATGAAAAGAACTATTTGGAAATTTTTTCTTTTCTGGCATTGGTTAAATTTCAGATCCTCAGAAATCCTTTCAAAGCAATGTGTCCCCACATTGGGCAGAAAGGTCATTTTCCTTCTGCTGGCCCATATAATACATATCACAGCTAAGAATGTCCAATGAAATACATTTTTGTGAAATCTTATACTATCTACCATCACTTTAGTCCCCTCTTTTAAGTAGAAATTGAAACATAGTACTCACGGAGTTTCCAACTGAGTGTGACTCAAGCAAAGATAAACCCTCTTTTACTATTGTGGTAAAATTATGAAATAAACATTTGTTTCATTGATAAGGAGGAACTGGTTGTTGGTAAGAGTGGTGTAATAGTCAGAAGAAGGCTGAGACCAGAGGGGAAAAAAAGAACACAGCTGATAGATTGACGTTACTATATAGGTTGGAGACAATTTTTAAATTAGTGAATGTTAAGTTGGTATTTCCCTTCAGTGTTTTGAAAGATGTGATGGTTATGGAAGGGGAAACATCTGTGCTTTTAACAAAATTGACTTTTTAAAACCACAACTCTTTCGCCACCACTGAACTGCATGTTACTGACCCTTCTTCCATAATGGTGTTCATACGAGTGTTAACATGAGTTCAGTAATTGCTTTTTGTCACGGAATGACCAAAGTACCCACCTGTGAAGTATATGCTAAAGTTTAAATGATCCAGCATTTATTCACTGCTTAAGCCTACCTGCTCTGAATATATATATTTTTAAAAAGGCCATGAAATAAATAGATTACACTTAAGCATTATTTCAGGGATGAATACAGAGAAGACTAAATCTGGTTAGTGTATCTTTCTCTTTTTTTCTCTCTCCACTAACGACAAGCCTTCTGCATATAATAGGCAAAACCCATTGAACTCTTTAAAATTTAGTATTAGAACTACCTATCTTCATCCCCACCCCTCCTTGATGAATTGTTTTTCCCCAAGCCCTTTATACTAGTTCCTAGTGCTACAAAGCAAGTGGCAGCTAAACCATTTTTGAGTCTGTCAGGGGATTAACCATGTTTAATGTTCACAGGGCTCCACAGCCAGTAGGTTAAAAATATGCTAAAGTGCTAAAAAAAAAAAGGTAGAATTGTCACAGATTTAAGTATTAACTGTCATGCTAAAGGTCAGCTTTATGTGTGTTTCCTTCCCCCCGCTTTTCCATGGAAAATATGTATTCATTATGCTTGGCAGAACTAAAGAGATAATGCTTTGTGTGAGGGGAGTCTTTTCTATTCACAATACCCACAAATAATTAACTTACGTAGTCAGGCTAAAGTGCCATTGCTTCTTTTATTATACTCGTGAGATTCATCAATCTCCTTACTTGTGTATTGAAAAGTGCTGTGTGATTTTGGCTATTGCCAAATAACAATTTGAGGCATTCAACAATATGACCACTTAGAAGGTTGGAGTGCAGTTAATAATCTGCTGTCGGAATCTTATGTACCTGGCTCAGGAGTATCTAGCACAGTCATCCATGCAGTTTGCCTGAGATTGTTTTAAATCTTGGAGGAAGCCAATAAATCTTCTAAAAACAAATAAATAAGTGTTTGAAGTACCTGTCATTTGAATTTCCTCAGAACCTGGGAGATTGTTTACATGATAAAATAGTAAAAAAAAACCCACATCAATAACAATGACTAAAATTTGACCTCATCATTGATTGTCCACAATGATTGTTGTTATATCAACAAACCCATCCATCACTTCATTTGGTTCAAGAGTTTTGCAAGGGCAGGGAGAAAAATGAGGTCTACTTAGTTCCCTAACACTTCCAAGTGAATAGCTTTAGCAGGCTCCAAGACCCATGAAATGTGTGTCAGGGTCATCACTAACATTAAGAAAGAGCTCTGTTTATGATAAACATTCTTGCTTCAAATGTCAGTGATTCTCAGAGCATTTATGGAGGTCCACTTCTTAGCAAGACATCTTTTTTGAAGCAAGGTGTGGATAGATGCATTAGGAAGTTGCCACATTCGCCTCCGAAGCACATCTGAGAGGAAGGGATTTGGCATATGCAACTTATGCTTTTATAGAATGCTTGTTAGTAGATAAGAATATAAACGATTTTTAAATTTCTCACACGAAAGGGCTCTCATTTGCTGATGTTCCAACAGTCTTTGGAGGTGAAAGGATAAAATTATCTCTCAAAGCATGTGAGTTTGAAGAGTAGCATCTGCTCTGGCTTCTTCTCACATAAAGGCAATTTCACATGTGAATCTTCTGCGAGAAGTTGAAACAGTGCTTTCCAAAGTTGGCAATTTTAAGATGTTTTAAGTCCACAATCTTCAAGTTGCCAACTTTGACAGCCACTGTGTTCAAGCCTTCTTAATATGCAACTGTCCTATCGTTTAATAAAATCCTTGTATAAAGTTTGTTCCATATTGAGTGAAAATAGTATGTTACTCAAAGTCAGTTAATCCATTTATTCATCAACACATTAATGCTTTTGTCTGTACAAACAGTTGACACATAAAAAACAAAGGCAAGTTTTAAAATAGTCTCATGAAACACTCCATTACTATATTACCTAAGTCTCCATCTGTTGCAAACGTGATCAGTAGTACTCACAATTAGATCAGGATGTGTTAGTTGAAGGAGAACTGATTTTTGTTTAGGACAATTTGGTAATAGCATGAAGTTCAGGGCAAAGTATTAACTGAATTGTCTCCAGAGGACTCCAAGTTATATCCATGATCTAGAATTAACAAATTCACATTGTTGAAACGAATACTGGTATTGTGTGAATTCTACTGAATTTGTGTGTGTGTGTATTTCCTAAAGGTAATTTCATATAATTGCTGCTGTGTTCCACACACATTTGAGTGGCTATTTGAGATCAAAGATACAAGGGAACTACAATTTTAAGATTTTAAAAAGTGAACATTGCAAGTGTGGGTGTGGGTGTGGGGGGGGAGAGAATTGTGTATAACCCTTGATGATTAGCCTTCAACTCCCAGTTCTGTGTTGTTAACCTCATTCCACTTCTGTCTGCACTTACGTAATGGGACGATTGTTCTCTTGTAATATAATTAACACATTTCTACTGTGCCTTGTAATAACTGGGGGATTGAATGGTTATTATTGTGCTGCTGTTTGTTCCTGAGTCTGAGCTAGGGTACTTCCTGGCAGTGAGTCCATTTGCATCCTGTTTTTAAAATCTTTGTATAACATTCTGAGATTTAGAATTGTCCTTTTCAAGTGCTCAAATTCTTGCTTTTATGCCTTTTGCTCCTTCAAATTAGCAATTTTTGTTAGTATTTAAAGGTATTCTATTCTATTCTATTCTATTCTATTCTATTCTACAGCACTAGGCATATGTAAGTCTTCCTCTCCAGTCTTTCACCATCACAATAATCATAGATGGTAAGTTGTGCTGAAGGAGCAGCTTGGCTTTGTTCCAACCAAATGCTACAGACACATCTGCACATTCACAAAGAACCTCATGAATTCCTGGATTCAACTGTTTTCTCCAGGAAGCTAGGACACAATTATATTACAAAAGAACCCTACTAGCCCTCTTATAATATCAAATGATCTTCTGCTGATGGATCAACCAGTTACAATCAACCAGGTAAAGCTTTCTGCCCTTGGCCCTGTGAATTTATCTGGGGATGGAAATGCCTCCATGTCATATCATTGCCACATTCTTTTAAGCACAAGCAGCAAAACATCTAAACTTGAGCCTGCAGGATGCTGATCTCCTGTATTTCTCCCAATGTAAACCAGAATATTTGCATACAGGACAGGACAGCCTCTTTAATTTTCATAGGAAAACATTAATTTCCTACTGGATAGAGCTGAGGTAAGGAAAGTTTCCAGATAAGCTCAACATCTTGCAGGATACACTTAATGCTCATGCTGTTTTGCATCTCCATGAAACATTTGTATGAAGTTATGCAGAGTCTGACAATATCATTGCTATTCAAAATTCACCATCTTATTTCTCAGCATATTTGAGATTATTCAGGTGCTTCCTCAGTCTCTAGACACTTTAGCAACCTGGATCAGCATTTGTCAATGGATGATCAATCAAGACCAAACGGAATACTTTGTCCTGAAGAGGTAAGGTGTTCAACCTTCTATGACAAGTATTCTACTTCCTTACAACTTGTTTAAAGCAAGTATTGATCCATTTTTACCAGTAGGAAACCTACCTGTATAGTAAGCTTGAGTAATAATGTGATGAAAATATAGAAGCATCCTATGATATTTCTAGATTTCATAGTTCCCAGATTGAGAATAGACGAATTTACAAGTTGATGAGGTGTATATTACTAGGAAACAGACAAAGAGGTAAACCAAAATTTTCTGGCTTTTGCCCTTATTTAATTCAGATTAAGATTCAGAAAGGATTCATTATTTGTCTTTTCAACATGCATCTGAGGACAATGTGAACCACTTCTAGATATTTGTGCCCATAAGGTACAATAGGAATGTATTAAAATAATTGTAAGTGCTTCCTTTTTTAACATAATGAGATGAAGGTAGCAGGTTTTTTAGGTCCTTTAGAGGACATTACAAAGTTTCATGTATGTAGATTGAAAGGTTTCAATGCAATAAATGTTTGATTCCTGAGTTCTGTGGGTCAAGAAGGGTAAATATGGCTGGTTGACTAGTTTGGCATGTCAAACAACTCATCACTGAAAAGACCCAGCTTGATTTACTGGAATTAATTATTAAGATAGCAAACCAGCAGAAACTGGCTAGACATTGAGATACAATATAAGGGATAGGGATAACAAAAATTACAGAGAGAGATGCACATGCACAAAAAGTGGCAGAGATAGCTTTGATATCCCCTATTCTTTCAGAATAAATAAAAATGTTAGCCTGCATTGTCTATACAGCCACTGTCAAGTGTGTGATCCTGTGCCAGTCATGCAGAATTTAGAAGTAAAATTCAACCCAAGAAAGTATAGCTGGCCTCATTTTCAGAATGCTAAATTTGATTTGATTTGCCAGCTGCATTAGCATGACCAGCACAGAAATGGAAAAATTCCATTTGTAAAAATTCAAGTTTATGGATCACAAGCAAGAAGTTGAAGGCTAACATACTCAATGATATCTTAACAATATTAGCTTTGCCACTTTAATAGTGTTTGGATAAGCAGAGAATTTAATAAAGTGATAAAAGCTCATGGGCTGCCAGCTGCTCAGGGAACTCAGCATATCATGCAACTCTTCTTATAATTCTTCATATATGAAAGTGAAGTTGGACACTACATATTGTCTGTTACAACTTAGAAGCCATGGTAAAGCCATTAAATTTGACAAGTGTTTCAAAAGGCTACAAAGTGTTTTGCAGACAGCTGAGTCTCTGCTTTGATCCATGAATCTGGTTCATTGGGGTGATCTGATCAAAACATTGGTGTATCACAGCACCCCTTTGGATCTTTGCACAGCTTAAATTCATTGGACAGGACACATAAAACTTATTTGGGCAGAGAAAGATCATTTTAATGATCTTTTCTATGAAATTTCCTGTTTGGTTTTCTGCAATGTGTTCTACATTGCTTAAAATCAATGAAGCCATAGAGAAAATGGATGATGCTGAGATTGGATTCCTATATATATAGTATTGAAAGTATTTTATCATCTTCACTGGCTCAATTCCCTGATCCCATTCAAAGTACTATTTTTTAACCCTTCAGTCTGGGACTAGAACTCCATTTTTCTATGTCTTTAAATCAACATCATATGACTTTCTCAACATGGCCTCATCAAATGAGATGTAACAGATGGTTTCATATGACAAGGCAATGATCTGAGTGCAGGATGAATTTAACTCTGTGAATGCTTATACTTCTGTGCTGTCATTTTATTTTATTTAATGCTGCAGAGTTCCCCCCTCCCCATATTCCTTTTGATTCCTTTACAGTGATTCATTACTACACTTTGTATTTTATTTTTATTGTCTTTGTAATCATGTTAATTTTGTCAGAGAATTTCTGCTTTAATTTGGCCCATCAGTCATATAAATAAATAATGTCAGTCTTGGATGAATCAACCAGATTGGAATTATCCTTCACAGACAGGATTTATAATTAGTTATTATGCAAATGGAATATTCAAATCAAATTAATCATCATGTCATATATATTAGAGCAGAAAGTTTGGAGATGGAACATACAGATTCTAGAGAATGTTTAGTTATACTTGTTCCATTTAGTTCAGTGGCAGAATTTTTATGCTGTTTATCGTTTGGTTTGCACTGTATTTTATCTGGTATAGTACTCCACTCCTGTTGCTTTCTTTGTTTTATTATGATTAATTATGTTATTGAGAGCAAAGTCTCAGAACTCAAATTAGTTTACATAATGCTAAAATAAAGCATCATCATTTGCATATTAAAAATAACAAATGGAAACCAAGCCCTTTATCTGCACCAAAGCCTCATCAGAACAGAATGGTTTGATTGCTTTGAGAAATGCAAGCAAGAAAGAGGAAACTTCTACCAGAGGGCAAGATATAACATGGGGGATGCTCCCAAAAAGGCATGTATGCTGACTCCTACCCCCTTACTCACCTGAAGTGGAAAATCCACAGGTTAGGCTGATTTTAACCAGGGGAGACAATTCCACAAGACTTAGAGGTTGCTAAGTCATGCACAGTTTAAAGCCAGCGTCAGACATCTACTGATAATCAGCATAATGACCTCAATGTAGCTATCATGACAGTGTTACATAAAGTGCTTTGTAATAGTCTGCTTGCAAGATCTTGAAGGAGTGAGTTGCTGTTGCAAAGGTTACTCCATTCTAAAAACTCCTGGAAGCTCATTGATGTCAAGCCCACCAGGTAGACCAGACCAAGAGTAAATTTCACAGGAAGACTTAGGAGTACTTTTATTGAAAGTGGCTGAAATAACAGAATCCCTGCAAGGATGATTGTGCTGTGCCTCTTCTTCTTATACCCATTTCAATTAGTGAGATGATAGTCTGAGCTACTTATATATACTTTCTGCTTGCTTGAGACTTGAGCCTTCTCTTTGTTACTTGTCACTGGGTAACAGATCTAACCAGTGATGATATCTTGGTTGTACAGGTTCTACTGAACTGGTAGTGGTGACAATGTTTAGCCTCACCCACCCACCCACCCACCCCTGCCCTATCCTGTCCTATATCCCCTTGTTTCTTTTCTTTGATAACAGCTGAATCATGCATAACAGCTGTTTTGTGTACCTCCACTGCCTACTCACACACGACACACATTGCCTCCGGTAAGGCAATACTTGCATTTTAGAAGCCACATGGCAGCGCTCGCACACCAAACTGGTAGTAAAACTGGTTGCATCCCACCACTGGATCTAACATACCTTCTTTACTCCCTACATCTGGCAACCAGTGCAGCTTGCAAAATAGTAATGTTACGCAGGCATAGCAATGCGCATTTTGAATCAGCTGCAGTTTCTGGCTGGCTTCAAAAACAGCCACATGCAGAGCCCACTGCAGCAATCCTGACCAATGCACAAATCACTTTGTGCAAAAATGTCACCTGTTATTCCATCAGGTGTTATAACTCTAGGAGCTTTTGCCAATTACACACAGGTTCTGCCTGAGGGACTGCCACTCCATTCAGAATAAGAATAGAAAATCTCCATATTGAGGAAGCATCAATATTCACAGCCATTCAGTCTTGTACGAGATGAACTGGAGTTTGTTTCTTTCCACCCAGTCTCCAGACACCCTCAGAACTTTGACAATATCATTTGATTACCAGGATTGAGATGTATAATTGCTGACAGATAACCTTACTCAGAGGCCTCATCAACGTTAGACAGAGGTGAGTGGGTAGAGAATTAAACCCTGAGTTGTCCCATAAAGCAAGGGCTCAGCAGAGATACTTATTCAGGACCTTCTCAAACCTTGTGGCATTTCTCAAAGTGCTGGACTTCTGAATTGATTGATTTAAACATCCCAATCCATATAGACTCCGAAGGCAGATAACAGGTACAGGATATAATAAATTAAAACAATTTATCACTGTCTTCAGATCAGTATGGCTGCCTGGACACAAACAGTCATTGAAAAGCCATGGAACGGTATTCATTTAACTACTTCTGGAAAATAAGGAAGGTTGAAACCAAATGCACTCCAATATGCATTCAAACTGCATATTCCTGAATCATTGTCAGAAGTCACTACCAATTTTATCCTCAGAAGGTTGAATTATTCTAGTGAGATGGAATGTGCATTTGGAGGAGCAATGGGGGAAAGTTTGGGCAACACAGAGCTTTTCCAGAAAGAAACTGTGTTGTCCCATACTTGATGGGGGAGGGGGGAAGAGGTTCAGGGTAGCTACCACCCTAGAATCTCGCAGGATGTATCTAGTTGATTAGGAGGTTATAGTTTTAATTTGGCAACATTCTGTCCATTAGATATAACTAAATAAAATATTGAAATAAAATATTGAACTTAATTGGATTTCACTGTGTTGTCTCTGGGCCTGGGCCTGACATCTTGCCCTTCACTAATGAGGTAATAAAACTCCCTCTAGTGAGAGAATTGCTGGAATGCAGGTCTCCTTAATATATTCCATATATTGCAACCCCATCCAACAAAGGCATGGAAAAGGAATGAATCTGTTTGTCTTACCATAAAAATCTGCACTAACAAACAGTATTATTATTTTTCTAAATAAGACTTTTTGCTAGATCTCCCCCCTCTCTCTCATTCTTTCTTCCTCTCTCTCTCTATCTATCTATCTATCTCCCACCAGTGGTCCAGAATAATCTCTTTTTCCTCATTCTACATAAAAAGACTAGCACAGTCAACTATGACATTCATGAGACTATGTTATTCTGTAATCTATTATTTTGTTCATTCACTGCGTCTTTATTTCAGAACAGAAGACATCATACAAGCATCTTTTTTTCCTGTTTAAATATTTCATTTCTGACTTAAAACTTAAACTGTGCTTCAAAACAATCTAATTCAATACATCTGCAATTCAAAATCACTTACTCATAAAGATCATCCTCTTAGCTATACATTTTAACCTTCTTTCATATAATATCTTCCCAGGTTGCACTGCATACAATAATTTACTGGGTTGCATTAATTAATCTTGAAATCTCATACCACCTAGATTAAAATGCTGATTTACTGTGGGAATCTCAATGAAACACAATTCTGTCTTACTTTACTTTACTTTACT